>JAWWNI010001754.1:0-29127 GCA_034642065.1 Darevskia nairensis
CCGTATTATTTCGCCGTAACTCCCGGGGAGCGGTGCTATGTCAGCTTCTCGAAGTTCCTGGGGGGCACGTGGGGCACTTTGCAGCAAACAGTGTTGGAGTGCTTACAGCGGCAGCCGGGCCTGTTCACCTGGTCGTAACAGCCCTGGCACAACTTAAGGCAACCCTTGGCCGGCAGGTAACACCACAGGCAAGGCAGAACGAGGGACACGGCGCCCATGGTGGACCACCGAGTGCAGCAATGGGACTGGCTACAGGAGCAAGGGTTATCGGCGCAGTTGTCTTCGTCGTCGTTGGAGCAGTGGTAGAAAAGGCCTTTGACGCAGCAGACGCAAGTCCCATAGTCGACCACGTTCTGGGCCGAGCAAAGACACTGCTTGTCACAGATCCAACAGGAGGGAAGAGTTCGCGGGTAAGTGCACTCCTTGCACTTGCATTTGCCACAGTCCTCGCACCTGTAGGCGTGCAGGTGCAGGTCTTCCTTGCTAGGGGGCTTGAGTTCACTGGGCTTCAGCTCGGACTTGGGCTGCACTCGGACTATCCCGTCCGCAACTGTCCCCAAAGAAGACCCCAGGAGTCTCTGTTCCGATGAGTTGCTACTCGTACTGGTCCGGGTACTGGCCCGTGAGCCGGTGCTGACCATACTAATGGAACGGGACAGTGGTAACCGGGAAGAGACATGGACCTGGGGGTGTTGGACCCTGCTAAGGTGATCAGTCAATCCATTGGCCCGTTCGCTCTTGTGCTGGAGAGGCAGGCGCGGCGCTGGCTTCACCCCAGGCCGCGGAGCCACCGTAGGTGGTTCCGTGTATTCGTTTGTATTTCGGATGGCCTTGATCTGGTCCAAGGACAAGACGTGAACCTGTTGCGCCAGGACATCCCTTAGGTCAGGTTCTCCATACTGCCTCCCGCTGTCATGCTGACTCTGTAGCAAAGGCTGTGACCCACTGCCATTCTGAGCTCTCGTCTCCATCAGTACCCTGAAGAGTGATCACTCCAGGAAGCTTAGAACACATCTGAAATCCTGCGGGCAAAGGAAGAGAGGATTAGAGTTTTGTTGCTATGCATTTGCAAAATCCCTCAATATGACACACTTCGCAGCAGCTAGTCCCTGAAAGCAAAGGCACCAAGTCTTCTTGGTGGAAGAAGACTTGGAGACAACCAATTCGGTGGAAATAAGCAATCTCTTATGATTTCAAGGCAAAGGCAAGGAACCTGTGGCCCTACCGATACTGTTGGGTTTCCAACTCTTGTCAGCCCCAGCGACTATGGTTAGGGATAATGAGAGTTGTAGTTCAGCAATGCATGGAAGGCCAAAGGTATCTTCATCCCTGTCTTAAGTGATCAGAGGCTTTGGTTTCCAGCATGGTCCTCCCTTGAAGAGAATGGACCTTCTTTGCAGAAGAGATGCTACCAACCTAAATGCTCTAGAGAGCATTTTTAAATCCAGTTTTAAGATTGGATCTTACTTATTTTTTAAAAAGAGAAAGGTAGTTGTTTTCTACATTTTACAGGGTTCTGCTTTTTAATTAAGGATCGGCAAAGACCTCTTCTTCTGGAAACCCGAGGAAACCTGCATCTTAATCACTTCTTAATGTTCATTGTAGGACAACTTCACACACTACATAGTACAACCTTGAGGCCCTCCACCCGATTGTACACTTGACAGGAAGAGCCAAAGAATCAATCCTGGCAACTCTGACAAATGTACCTGTTCTTTGCATATGTTTGCAACCACATTGCAGTTTTCATATTTAGGTGTATACCTAAAAAAAGGGGGGGAAGCCTGCGAGGAGTCCTTACATGTCCCTGCCTGAATCTCTCTCTGTGGACCTAGACACCTTAAGGGTCTGAAACTCTTGACAAATCCTCTAGGTCACAGATTGTAACACACTTTTGCAGTCAAAAACCAGTGTGTGTTTATACAGAAGTCATTGCACCCAAGTTCACTGTAGTCCACTCCTCAATAAATACATGCAGGGCTGCAGGCTTAAGCCATATGAAGGGGTGGGACTTCCCCTGCACTATATGCAGCAGACTTTAAACAAGCAAAGCAGAACTTTCCAATGACAGAGTGGTAATTTTTCTATCCTGTGCAAGCTTAGCGAATACGTCCTCTTTCCACATTGAGCTTAAACATGATGCAAAAAAGGGGGAAATGTGTTTTTCTGCAACGACACCGAGAAAAGTAGCAACAACATGTCTGAGGCTGGTCTTAAGTGCAGGCCCAAATGCCAAAAGCATATACAAACTGCCTCTCTGCAAAACTTTTAATATTTGTCTACAACTTTGCATTCCTAAACCCCAGCACCTGAAGATTACAATGCTGAGCACTGTAAGGGTTTTCATTGTGCATTCATAACACCCAGAGATAATCCATCCACTTCCTGGGCACTGCCAGGAAAAAAAAGTGGTTTGGCTTACAATACACAAATATCCTGCATGCAATCTGCAAGCCACATGGTTCCAGGAACAGCCTATGACAATATTGCTTCAACTTGAACAGCACTACCTGAACCACCATTACTTACAATGGAATCTTGATAAAGTATAGACAGAGAGCGACAAGACTGCCAACTATAAAACAGCTGGGCTAAATACCTCTCTCACACAAATGAGCAGGATCCAGTTTGCAAAAAACGTCTGAGGAGCAGTTGTTCAACAAAAGGAGAATTCTCTTGCTCACATTACAGTGACACTACACCCCGGTGCATACATGGAAATACGTTCCACTGAATTCAGTGTGAAACTTAGTTTTAATGAATTCAGTGTGAAACTTAGTTTTAAGTTAAAGAGAAGTATAGGAACCGGCTGCTTACACAACTGAAATCCGCAGGGCTCGTTTCTGACTAAACATGCATCAGATCAGCGAAAGCCAATGCATATACTTGCAAGTAAGCACTATTAAACTCTGTGGGACTTACTTCTAAGGAGTACTTAAAATTCTGGCTTGGATTTGCCGGCACATAAAAACCACCCAATAATCTGCAGTAATTACAGGGTGAAAATCAAGGTATATTGCAATGACCTCATAGCAACTGATGTTTTTTCCCCTAAAAAAGAAAAAAAGAACTACTAAATTTAGGTTGCTGTGCAAGATACTACAAACTTTAGGTGAAGACTGCAATCCCGTGCAGTCTTATTTCTCTGGACGGAAGTCCCACTCAATTCCAAGTCAACAGTGCCGGCTGAAAATCTGCCACAATCCACACAAATCCATGTGTCCTGGAAGATCTGTCTCACGTTTTCCTCCCTCCCTGCCCGCCCGCCAGCCAGGGGGCATCACCTCCTTCCTTCCTTCCTTATTACAGGCTTCTTCCTTGCATACATAAAACAATCCGCCTAGCAGGTGGGATCCCAGGAACCTGCTCATTTTCCTCTAGGCTGCCCTGATACAGTGTTCAAAGGAACCTCCCTGAAAGGCAGACAACCTGGAGATCAACAGGAGACATACAGGGCGGGGTGGGGGGTGGAGAGGAGGGTGAAGAGAGACGGAGACTTGTAATAAGATTGCCTTATCAGGAGAGCCTGGCAGGATCTTTCCTTCCTCCTCCCAGCAGGAGATGGGGAAGGGCTCTTTCCTGCTTCAGTTATGTAAAGTGACTTGCATATCTGCTCCGTCCAGAGCACCTTCGAGGCACCTGCTCACACAATCCCCTCCCCCTCCCCCCCACCCAAATGCCATCAAATCCCACCAGCTCCAGCTTCCAAAAAGTCAGGTCTGGCAGGAAGTCTGCCCCCAAGGGAGCGCTTGCTGGGCGTTTTGTCCGATTTGCGTAAATTTCAAGCAAATCCCCATCTCATGAATGACAAAGCAGGACTCTCAACTCTTCCTCCCCCCCCCCCCAATCACAAACAGCCTCTGGAATTTTATTGCCCAGAGGGAAACGCATTCCCCTGTCGACAGATCCAGCTACACTATCAACAAAGTCCCCTCACCCCCCAGCCACGAAACACCCTACTTTCTAAACTAATGCAACAATTGCTGAAGTCTTATTTTAAAATAAAGCCAGGATTTGCTGTGTTGTACGTATGTGCCAACTGTCCCACGGATTTTAAAAAGCCAAAGTCCATTCACTAGCAAAGGGAAAAATGCTAAACAAATCAGGGGTGGGGGGTGGCTTTTGAATAAACGACGAAGAATTTATATCGTGCACAACCACCCTTTTCTCCCATGCAAAAGCTGCTGTCTCTCATAGTTTAGCACCCACAAGCTTTCCATTTTATTTTTTAAAATAATATTTAGGGTGCTTTATCTCAGGGGTGTTTAGAACACCCCCTTCGTCTTCGCACCCCACATTTGAATGCCTCCCTCCCATATATAGGGCTGATGTTATGTAGCAGGCATTGGGGTGGGGCAAATTAAGCTTTAAGAAAGAAAAAAGAAACATTACCAGCCATGCCCAAAGGTAGCAATCTCCTGCATACCCCCCACCCCCTCCATAAAAAGGCCCGGGGGGCGGTAGGGGGGGGAAGAAAGAAGGTAGAGCAGATGTCAAAAAAATATTTTAAAAAAATAAAAAAAGCTCTTCAGAAGACAATCCGGTTAAGTGGGAGATTCCACCCATCCCTCCCACTCGCAACAAAAAAACAGATTTACACTTAAACACGTTCGCTCACTTCCGAATTGCACATTCCAAGTGCACAAGTTTGAAAAGAGGGCGGCTAAGTACGAGGTGAGTTTGGATCTAAGAAGCTGCAGCGCAACTGAGGAAGGAGTTGCGAAAAAGAAAAAAATACCCAAGTTTTTGTTTGTTTGTTTCGTGTCCCCCCCCCTGTCCTGCAACCCAGCCTTTGACAGGCTCTCTTTGCAAGCAACGGAGCTGCTAAACTGTTCCGAACTCGAACGCACGTTTCCGAAGCTGGGCACCGCGGCGTGCCGTGCACAAACTCGAGGGGGAAGGAGCTGCTGCCAGAGCTTCTCTGCAGGAATAGCTTCACTTCAACAACCTGAGGGGAGATTTCCGCCCTTTCAAAACAACGCTCGCCCCCAATGGCGCGAGGCGAGGGGTTTCCTCCCTTGCAAAGTCACCCGCGAGGCGCAGGGACGCGCCAGGAATCCTTCAAAGCGCGAAGGAACTCCGCGATCTGCTCCCATCCGAGAAATCTCGACCCCCAAACAACACACGCAGACACACTTTTCCAAGGCAATCTCCCCGAACACCCCCTTTGCCGTGCACAAGAGAGAAGAAAACCGGTGAGGGGAGAGAAACCCCCCCTCGCAGGACTTCTACCAAGGGAATCGGCCTGAAAGTTGCATTTGTTTCCTTGCAAACAAATCACTTTAAAACGCACGCACACACACATATATAGAAGCAGAAGCTTGCTTTGCAATGAACCCTCCTCCTCTCTCCCCTCCTCACAACCCCTTCTCCTCTCCACCCCGCTCCCTGGATTTTCTTCTTCCTGAGGTTGGCGAGTAAAATGCAACCCCGAAGCCAAACGAAAATAAAAGGAGGGGGAGAACAGAAGCGGCTCTTCTGTTCCAGAAACTCACTTCGAGTCCAGGTTGCGAGCGAGAATCATTGAAACGAGCAAAAAAGAAAAAGAAGACAATCCACAGCGAAGTTGCTGCCTCCTTCTGTCTTCTCCGCAGGGAGGGCTGATAATAAATAGCAAAGAAAACAAACCACAAATGTGTGTGCGTGTCTAAAAAGTCCCTGTTTCCAGACGGGGCGAGGGCTTCTCTTTTTCTCTCTTCCCCCTTTTCCTTTGCAATCACACACGTTGATTTCCTTGTCGCTGTTGCTTCTCTCCCTCTCTCTCTTTTTTCTCAATGAACAAGAGGCCGATTCGTCAATCCCAAGTCACTTTCGCTTAATACATCATACACAGGGGGAGGGCGAGGGGGAGCCCAGGCGAGCGACATAAAGTGAGCGGCTCCTTGCGAGAAACAGAAGAAAACAGAATAAAATCCCAAGGTTGCCGTGGACCAGGAGTTGTTGCTTTCGCTCTGTTCTTCCAGCTTGGGCGTCCCGATCGGTTGCAATCTGTATTGATTTCGTTTTGTAATTTTTCTTTTTGTGTGTGTGGGGGGGTGCTAAGGGCTTGTTGCTTCTTTTAAAGTGGTTGGGCGAGCTCTCTCCCGTCTTCTTCTGGGCAAATGTGTGTTGTACGTGAGCGCGTGCGTTTTCTTCCCAAGGCAGCTTTTGCTGGTTGCAAACTGGGAGGAGGAGGAGGAGGAGGAGAGCAAGGTCTTTCCCCCCCTCTTCCCCTCTTTCCCCCCTTTTTTGGGGGGAGGGAAAAGTCAGCGGGGCTCGAGAGCTGCAGTTGCTGCTGCCTGTGGCGCGTTTGCAGGAAGGCAGGTTGGAGATCCGTCCTTGCGGCGCTCCAGCGTTTTTCCGCCCTCTCTCCTCCGCCGCCTCCTCCTTCCCTCCCTCCCTCCCCCCCTCTCTTTTTCTTCTTTCCGGAGGAGGCAGGGTGATCTCTCCGCAAAAGCAGCAGTAAATGGCGTCATGTGGATCTGAGGAGGAACAGAGCAGTTGTTGTCCCAGAGGATATATCGTATCCGGTCCTACCTCATTGGCTCGCCTGGGCTTACATTCACTTACCCTCCCCACCTCTCCGCCTGCCAGCGCTTGGGAGCTCGCCTTTAACAGAGCGCGCCAGGAGGTATTCAAAAGGGCAACACCAGCTTGGGGAGGGACGGAGAGAGAAGAGAAGCCCATTCGCCGACCCAACGGCTTTTCTTTCTTTCCTTTTTCTTTCTTTCGTTCCTTTTTCTTTCTTTCTTTCTCTCTCTCTCCCTTCCTCGATTCCTCTCCCCCCCACCCACCCTATTTTTTGTTATACGCGGATGGGGCTAGTCTAGGCACACACACACACCCGAAAACTGCAGGGGATCGGGGTATTATTTCCACAATAATTTCCGCTCTCGGTGCAAGCTGGAAGGGGGGGAGGGAAGAAGGGAGGGGACTGTGACCCGAAAGCGTTTTAAACGTCGCCGGTGACATTTTGGACAAAGAGAAATGATCGACGGGGATTCGAGCGCCCTCCACCCCCACCCCCGCACGCCTTCCCTCCCACGCACGCTTACTCGGAAGTAAGTCGCATTCCGCGCTGATCCAATGCCTGTTCCACGGGCTTTAGGGAGATGGCCTCTTCCAAGAAAGCTCGTGTCAGATTTCTTTCCCACCCCCGTGTCGGAATTTACAGCCGTTTACTCTAGAGTAGGCTCTTATTATTCCCCTCCGAAGGTTCACAGACAGACCCTTGGCGGTTCCGAGATGTGCCTCCTGCTTGGCAGGTTTTCTGCGGGCTAAGTTTCTGTCGATTGCCCCGGAGACTACTCGTGAGCAAATGTTACCGGGAAGTGCAATTCCAGAAGGTCTCTTCGAGGCTGAAATCCCAAAGTGCAAAAGAGTTGTTTTACTCGGGAGTGGGTCTGGGTAGTAGGAGCCCTGTAAATTTGTAAAGGGAGATTCTAGGAAGGCTGCGATCCTTTCCACGCTGTAACCTGTGCATCAATCTCGTTGAACTGGATGGGATTTACTTCTTAATGTAACATGAACAGGATCGGGCCGCGCGACCCTGGAACCATTCACTTGGCTGTCCCTTAGGATCTTATCGATATTGCAAATGACAATATTTAGGATCGCAGCTCCAAGGCAGCCACCTCTCATACTGCGTTTACTCGCGAGTAGACACCCCCCTCCAAAACACACACACACGACCCCCAGTGCTTTCCTTTCCCTTAAATAATAATGAAAAGTGAGTCGCTCGCAATCTTCGGCCAATTTACTCACAAAGTAGACGTGACAAAAGTCAACAAGGCTGACCCGAAAGAACACGTGTTTGAGAATTGCATCATTAATGTTAGACGTCCTGCCCCGCTCCCACCCATCCCCTCCTTTGAGAAAGAAGGTAATCCAATCACCTAGCAGATTTTAGAGGGCGCTGTGTTTGTAGGAAGGGGAGGACACATTGTTCGGTGGATTAACACAATTGATACGCTGTGTACAAGTGTTAGCTCCCAGCCCGAGTCGCCCTCCCCCACGTTAGTGTACGTGAGGAGCGGAACACGGCGTGCCTGAAACAGGCCGGCTCCCACTGTTCTTTGCATCGCTTTCTCTACCAAGTCTCTCTCCCCCCCCCCGCGCCCCTTCAGTTAAAAATGGGATTAGCGAGATGCTCCTTCCGGAGCATTCAGACTGTGGCGTGCAACCATTTGGGCTGAAATCCTTGCACGCTCATGGGACGCCTTTAAGAAAGTTGCACATGATCCAGGAAAGAAAAGGGAAAGTGCGCGCGGGTAAGAATGTAGCGCTGAGAAAACGGGAAATGGGCTTCCAAACCTTGTTGAGCCCGATTTCCCTGAGTTTACACGTGGAAGATAGCCCCTTTTAGTGCTTATGGTGAAGTAGAATAATAGCGTGGGAAGGGACCCTGTGGATCATCTAGTCCAGGCACGTCCAACAGGTAGATTGCGATCTACCGGTAGATCACTGGACGTCTGTGGTAGATCAGTGGGCTCCCCCCAAAGAAGTTCAGCAACTTTGGCTCCCCTAAAAAAAGCTCAACAATTCTGACCTGAACCCCGAAAAAGGGGGTAGATCACCGCCAGTTTTTATATCTGTGAGTAGATCTTAGTCTCTTGGGAGTTGGCCACCCCGATCTAGTCCCAACCCCCTGCAATGCAGGAATCTGCAGCTGTCCTATATGGGGGTGGAACTTGCAGCCTTGGTATTATCAGCGTCAGTTGGATACCCGACTGAGCTATCCGGGCAGACCAAGTAAAAAAGCCCTTTTCAACTCAAAGGGACCTGCTGTTGTGTGAACAGTGTCCTGGATTGGGCCTCCCATTCAGGAACAATTCCTTGCATGGGTGGAATCGAGAAAACTGACTTCAGAGTAAGTGTACCGGTAGCTAGAATTGGTTTATCTGCCCCAGTTTTAGGAATATCTTAGGGGTGCAGCCTGCAAGTGAAATACAAGCTGATGCATTCTTGGTATGGGTGAGAGAATCTGGTGGGTGGTAGGACTAGAATGCTGCCATTGGCATCGGAGAAACTAGAATCCATTGCTTCACTGAATGTCGATTCATTATTTTCAAAATTATCATTACAGTGGTCCATCTACTTACAAATGACCCGACTTCCGTATTTTTCAAGTTACGAGTGACAAAAGTGGCCGCGCGCTTACGAATTTTTTCGACCTCCGAATGGAAACCGTTTCCGTTTTAGACGCGGTTTCCTCGACTTGCGAAGTTTAGATGCGGTTTTTTTCGACGTACGATTTTTTTCGGATATTTTTCTCCCAATGCATTCCTATGGGGACTTGACTTACGATTCTTTCGATCTACGAATGCCCTTCGGAACGGATTACATTCGTAAGTCGAGGGTCCACTGTATTATTTTTAAAAATGATGCAAAGACGTCTACGATGACAGTCCTCTGGGTAAATTCTACCAGGAACTTTGACCACTGATGGCATTTATCTTGGGGTAGTTCAATCGATTGTACCACTGCCGTGGATAGGAGAAGGAAAGGAACAAGTGAACAACCTTGCAGCATTATTCAAAAAGCAATTGCGCTTGTTTCCTTAACGTTCAAGACAGTTCAGTGACTGCGAGGGCTACAGCTGTTTAAAAAAAAATAAACAGGCAGCCACAATGCTCACATATTTCATGGTTCATATTCTCATCCGCTTGGGGAAGGTGATGAAATCACTTTGATTCCAAATGCGTTGTTTGTGGGTGACAGCAGTAAACTTTATCTTCCCACAAATCTCACCAGGGCTCTCTGGAAAGAGCCGAGTCCGATTTGGAGTGGCAGCCCCATTCTTGGCTTGTTTACGGTGAAGTAAGTCCCACTTTGCTCAACGGAATTCACACTCATTCACCAAGACCTAATTTGGCTACAATCCTACCCACATTTCCTAGGGATTAAGTCCCAAGTAAACATGCCCCGGATTGCGCTCTTAAGTGTTTGGAGACTTCTGGAGCAGAAGTGGTTGACTTCTTTCTCTCCAGATGTTGAACTACAACTCACATCCTCTATGACTATTGGCCATGCCAGCTGGGCCAGGAAGTAATTGCAATCCCAGTAACAACTGGAAGGCAGTGTTTAGGCACACCGGTCTATAGTGAGAAGTATGACCACATTCAGATGATCATCTCAGTATATTAAGTTCATATGTGTGTGTAGATATCTTCTGCCTGCACATGTACTGGTAACTCCTTTGCAGTGAGCTGCAACTAAACCAGGAAGTGTGTAATTAACCATAGTTTCTCACTTTGTCTGCCCAAGAAACAGTGGTTAGCAGCTTTGGACACAAAGTCAGGATCTTAAATGTCGGTTTGAGATCTTGACTTGTTCTGAAGTTGGTAACCATATTTCCCCAGCTCAAATCAGATGAGACAGGAAACTCTGGTGAACGGGAGACTTCCTGGTTTAATTGCAAAAATAAAAGATGCAAGCATATATTGACTCAATAAGCCAAGATATGATAATCTGATATGGCTCTCTCTCTGCACAGGCTCCCAGCCAGTCTCACTTTCTACGCGTAATTTAATACTAAGCTTTCGAAATCAACCAGACTTTCCCCATTGGAGCCTATTAGGTAAAGATAATGCATGTCATTGGCTGATAGAATATTACCGTGCAATCTGAACCCAAGCTGCTGTCTAGGGAGGCTTTGCAGAGATGCAGAGGTACTGCCACACCCGCAGCCCTGCCAAGGTGGAAGGTGAGAGGAAAGACAAATAGCAGCACCAGCCAGGAGCTGGCACAGAAAATTGGACCCATTGCCATTACATTTGGCGACAATGGGGCCAGTTTGTGACCTACCAGATCCTGGGCTAGCTCAGCTCCTCCTCACCCTCTCCCAATTCTGGGTGTTTTTTGCAGGCTGTGGGGATTCTGCTGGCTGTACTTTCGCCTGCCCATTTGGCAGGTGGAATGGACAGAGTGACGTTGGCATCACTCCTCGGGCAAAAGACAATAGGACCAGGCAGAGGGACACCTATGCGAAATACAACAGCTCTTTCACAGTGGTGTTGTTGTTGTTGTTTTAAGAAGACAAAGAGTAAACACTCAAGAACACAACATCCATGTGGTGGAGTATGTACTATTTTGGATGTCTCCTGTTTCTATTGGCTGGGAGTTAGCCCCATTTAATGCAGTGGGACCTACTTCTGAGTAACACACATAGGAATGGGCTGCATGCCTAATACAAATATGCGTGATAAAACTCACATAATATGCAAATGCAGAGGAGGGCCATAGGTGCCATGCAGTGTGAATGGCCCTGACACCGAAATTTGTGGGTGCCCGGGCTCTTCATGGGGAATTTTGTGGGTGCCGCAGGGAGCCGGCACCTATTAGTATGGTGTTGTTGCACCTATTAGTAGCCCAGCTGCTAGAAATTTGGCGTTTGAGTCAAATACTGTACTTTGCAAATAAGAGCTGGGCTTGTAGGCTAAATAATGAAAAAGTCTCTCTGGAGGTGTTTGTGCAGCCCAGTTCATTCATACTGTTGTTCTTATCCTTACCATGTAGGCTCTGATGCAGAGGACTGTTTAGCAAGTCTCCTATTTTCAGATCCAGCACCCAGTGACCTCAGACTCAAAAGACTTTCAAAAGTCCAATGCTGGGTGTGTCAGTATGTGTGTGTGAACCATTATTTGCAAGTGCAAAGCTAGTAATATAGTGTGTTTGTGTGCGAAGCAGCCTTTTAAAACTTAGAATAGATCAAATTAATGAAAATCTATAAGATTAAAGGGGATATTTCACTTCTCTAAAGCATCTATCACACATTGCATTACTCTATTACCACTGAGTAATAGAGCAGCCTCATTAATGCGCTCAAGTTCATTAATTTCAATGGGTCTACTCAGAGTATGACTTGGATCCCTTTAATTACAATTTCTGTATTTTTCCTAGTTACTTAATTGGAACATTCTGTTCTAGAGTTACAGACATTCCTGACTTTAAAAAACCCCCAGCAACTTCCATACAGGTTACTTCGATCACTTGCTAGAAATCCCTTAATTTAATGACAGTTCATTTGTAAATATATCAGATGATGTAATCCTTTGTGGACGCCCCAGCCCCCTTTGGGGGATGGGGCAGGGGGTACCTGGCTCCAAAGCACTGCAGGTGACAGACGTCACATCTTCCAATCATATGGCAGTGTTAGCAGCCCAGAGAGCCAGGTGTACTGTCCGAATGGCAAATCTCTTTTTCATTCAGCAATTTTATGAATGGCAAGGGTTTGATGGCTTTGTGCCCGCTAGAGGGAGCAGTGAATTGAGCCACTTTGTGTGCTGTTAGCGAAGAAATACTTCAGAACAGGAGGAAAGATAGGCTTCTCTCCCTGCATATAAAGATACAATTGGCTGAAAGGGCTGCCCATCGCCTTCTCTGTACAGGAGTGCAATGGGAAGCCATTGATAAGGCTTGAAAACAGAAGCTAAGCTTCTAGTCTGGGTGGGGGGAGAAGGAGGAGCAGAGATCGGGGAGGGAGCGCAACTGCTCCTTGTTGTGTAACACTACTTGGAAGCTGTTTTGCAGCTACTTGTGAATGCAGTTTGGGCATTTTGCCAGGCAATTCTAGGGCAAGCAGTTAAGAGCACCTCCTTCACTCAGCCTACCGTATTTAACTGGCCCGTGATGCATTCCACCCAGCTGCCATGCATCTGCTGCAACAGTGACCCCATTTTCTGCCCTTTGTGCTCTAGCAGTTGCATAGGTTGTTGGCAAGGGAGGGGACATATCCCTATGAGTAGAAAAAGAGGCCAAAGCGGGCCTCATCCCCAATGCTTGAGGCTGTAATAATCGAAAGCGTACTGTCAGATTCGCTTAACGGTTGCTCATGAGTAAAGACCGAGTCCGTCTTGTCTTTCAGCTATTTTAGTGTGCAAAGTATGTACGGTGCGGAGCTATCCTAAAACATGACCATCTAGTCACTCGCAGAATCCGGAAGTGCCCCCCTCCTGCTGCGGCGCCAACACCAGAGTCTCGGCACCCTAAAGTGCCGCCTCCTTTCTCCCCTGACCCTTCTGCGTAAAGCAGGCGCCGGAAACGGTGTCTCCCCCTCGGAGTGGGTCTGCTGAGCGGTGCTAGGTCTCTCTGCATCATCCTGGAGACCCCTTCCTGTGTGAGTGCCTGGAGACGGTTGGAGGATGGATGGCGGCTAACAGATTGAGGTTGAATCCTGACAAGACAGAAGTACTGTTTTTGGGGGACAGGGTGCAAGCGGGTGTAGGGGACTCCCTGGTCCTGAATGGGGTAACTGTGCCCCTGAAGGACCAGGTGTGCAGCCTGGGAGTCATTTTGGACTCACAGCTGTCCATGGAGGCACAGGTTAATTCTGTGACCAGGGTGGCTGTCTACCAGCTCCATCTGGTACGCAGGCTAAGACCCTACCTGCCCGCAGACTGTCTCACCAGAGTGATGCATGCTCTAGTTATCTCCCGCTTGGACTACTGCAATGCGCTCTACGTGGGGCTACCTTTGAAGGTGACCCGGAAACTGCAATTAATCCAGAATGCGGCAGCTAGACTGGTGACTGGGAGTGGCTGCCGGGACCACATAACACCGGTCCTGAGAGAACTACATTGGCTCCCAGTATGTTTCCGAGCACAATTCAAATTGTTGGTGCTGACCTTTAAAGCCCTAAACGGCCTCGGTCCTGTATACCTGAAGGAGCGTCTCCACCCCCATCGTTCAGCCCGGACACTGAGATCCAGCGCCGAGGGCCTTCTGGCGGTTCCCTCACTGTGAGAAGCAAAGCTACAGGGAACCAGGCAGAGGGCCTTTTCGGTAGTGGTGCCCGCCCTGTGGAACGCCCTCCCTTCAGAGGTCAAAGAGATCAACAACTATCTGACATTCAGAAAATACCTCGAGGCAGCCCTGTTTAGGGAAGTTTTTAACCTGTGATATTTTAATGTATTTTAATATCTGTTAGAGGCCGCCCAGAGTGGCTGGGGGGACCCGGCCAGATGGGCGGGGTACAAATAATAAATTATTATTATTATTATTCCCACCTGGCTCCTCCCTGGTGACTCCTCCTCCCCCAGGGAGGAGCTGGCAGACTCACTGGGAGACTTGTCCGTCGACAGCAGAGGCTGAGGCTGCTGGTACCCACTCAGTGCCGAAGTGGCGGGGGGGGGGGGCACATCCCTGACACGTACATTCAGAGAGGGTGTGCGAAGCCGGTTTGAAACCTGCTGCAAGCAAGGATCTCCTTTGACACAATCCTCCCCTGTCTGTAGCTTTGGGATGGCGGGTGCTAGAGAGGGCTGCCATGGCTTCGGGTTCATCCTGTCAAAGGCAGTGGACCTGTTCAGGACCAAGTGAATTGTGAGCTGCATCCTTCGCTGTCTTTGCACTTGCTCAGAGCTTGTCAGCCTTTAGATTAGTAGCTGGGGACATGGGTGTAGCCAATGGGGTGGGGGTGGGGAGCTGCCCCCCAAAATCTTCAAATGGTATTGAAAAGCATTAAAAGCACTCCATAACAATGTGGGGGAGGGGGGAATCTGCCAAAAATAGCTCAACAACTTTTTGCCTCCCCCCCCCCAACAAAAATCCTGGCTAGGGAGTAAATAGAGCCAGTGTGGTGTAATGGTTAAGAGCGGTAGACTAGGAATCTGGGGAACCGGGTTCGCTTCCCCGCTCCTCCACATGCAGCTGCTGGGTGACCTTGGGCTAGTCACACTTCTTTGAAGTATCTCAGCCTCACTCACCTCACAGAGTGTTTGTTGTGGGGGAGGAAGGGAAAGGAGAATGTGAGCCGCTTTGAGACTCCTTAGGATAGTGATAAAGCGGGATATCAAATCCAAACTCCTCTTCTTCTTCTTCTTCTTCTTCTTCTTCTTCTTCTTCCTCTTCATAGTGACTAAGCCTAGGCGATGTATTGATACATCGCCTGAAATCGGTTTGAAGTCGAAACCGCAAGAGTGATTTCAGAATTTCCAATCAGATTCTGTGTCGCAAAATCCCATTCATAGCCAGCATTGCAAACTTCAATCTGGAGGCCTGATGCTCACCCCCTCCCTCCCTCCACAGCCCAGCCACTGGCCTCAGGAGGGGAACTCGCCTGCCAGCCCCTTTGTTTCCCTCTCTGGCCCTGCGAGTGCTGGCAGGCTGCCTTCTCCCTCTGTTCCTACTCTCACCTATCCAAACAGTGGTTCATGGTAGCTGCCACACGAGCATCAAGAAACTATCATTGGGGCGAGCCGTGGCTGGTGGTTCCTGGGAGGACGGGGCTTTGTGGTGCCATGCCAGCTGATGTGCTCTTCCCAGGGCAGCGCCGTGCGCCCGGCCTCCCCAGGAAAAGGCAGAAGCGGTGCAAGGCGACACTAATTGTCTGTGTGGCAACTGCCTTCTTCCTCCCCGCCTGCTTTCCGACATCATAATATACTGCCATATCTCAAAGCTTAGCTGGTGATATATTACATACTGAGCAGGAGAATGGACTAGTTGGCCTGCTATAAACCCCCAAAGCTAGGATTGTATGTGCTAAGGATCTTTTAAAGAGCACCCCTTCTGTGTGCAGGATCATTGCAAGTAAGGGCCTTTCCCTTAGCCTGCATATGGAGTAAGAAAAGGTCCTGCGAAACCACTTAGAATCATAGAGTTGGAAGAGACCCCAAGGGCCATCCAGTCCAACCCCCTGCCAAGCAGGAAACACCATCAAAGCATTCCTGACAGGTGGCTGTCAAGCCTCTGCTTAAAGACCTCCAAAGAAGGAGACTCCACCATCCTCCTTGGCAGCAAATTCCACTGTCAAACAGCTCTTACTGTCAGGAAGTTCTTTCTAATGTTTAGGTGGAATCTTCTTTCTTGTAGTTTGAATCCATTGCTCCGTGTCCTCTTCTCAGGAGCAGCAGAAAACATCTTTTCTCCTTCCTCTATATGGCATCCTTTTATATATTTGAACATGGCTATCATATCACCCCTTAACCTTCTCTTCTCCAGGCTAAACATACCCAGCTCCCTAAGCCTAAATTACTATGTCATACCCATACCATATGTTTAAAGCACATGGCTTCCTCCAAAGAACCCTGGGAACTGTAGTTTTCCGCTCGCAAAGCTACATTACTGTAAGAATGTAATAACAGTCTAATGGCCCATTTAGTCCAGTATCCTGTTCTTACAGTGGCCAACCAGATGCCAGTGGGAAACCAGGGAGCAGAATACCAGCACGTTCCCAGAAACTTCCCAGCACCCTTAACTAGTTCTCAAGGTTCTTTAGGAGAAGACATGTGCTTCAAATATCTCTGTTGTGCCACCTGTTCCTGGTATAACATCCCGAGCATGACATCAGCAGCAGCTATGACATCACGGGGGCAAAGAAATTGGAACATACTGTTTCTATGTCATAAATGTATTTTTATCAGACATAAAATCAGAGAAAGAGAGAGAGACTAATAGATGGAGAGGAGAGTTGTTGTTGCTGTTGACCATCATCTTTGTGGCATCTAATTCATCCCAGAGCCACACATCCTCCCTTCTTGATATGTCTCCATTCAAGGACCTATAGCAATTTCACTACATAATTGTAAGCTGCCCCCATGGCTGTGAATCAAGGAATGTCTACAGGAGCAGGTCAGAAATAAATTCTTAAACATGCTTTATAAATAAGGAGGGGGCTGAGGAGGAAGAGCGAGAGAGGAAGAAATGCGGTGTATAATTTGTCTGTTTCATTTCTGGTTAAGAGCTGAGTAGTCCAAATAGATAGCTATCTTTCTGCTGCGTGCATTTCCTCAAAGTACTTATTCCCTGCAAGCGGATGGCTGCATGGCTTGTCTGCTGCGTCCCTTGAGCATTTTGTACATTGTCTCATGGCTTAATGCAAAGATATTGATCCAGGACGTTGTTTAGTGAGTGGGAGGCAAGCATTAATGCCTGGTATTTCCTTAGAAACATAAACCTTTAATTGACATCTTCTTTTCATGTTTGAGCATTTGAAAGAGCGGTAATGAAGCCAAAGGAAGAAGGGAAGATAATAATGCGCCTAAGGAAGGAAAAGGGCTTAATTATCTCTGACAGCAAGTTGCTCTTTGAGGAGGCCTTGGGAGATCATCTCTGTCAAGAAATCCACCCAGTTGTCTCAAGAGCAGCCAGGCAGTCTTTGATTCATCTCTCACCATCTGGAACACTGTCAGGATCAACCGGGTTCCAAAACAGGTTCTGCGTTCTGGTGTCACTTGAAGCAAACCACAGAGAGGAGAAAGGATGAGGGCTCCCAGGTGACCGCATGACTCATTCCATGCTCCAGGCATCCCTTTGCTTCTTCCTGACCGAACCTGCCTTTAAACACGTCCAGGTCAGGAATCATTAGGATGGGAACTGAAAATAGCCACACTTGGAATACTGCAATCAGTTCTAATTGCCTCGCCTCAAAACGAATATTGCAAGCTCTTTATGATGCGAGTGGGCATTATTGTCTTGGAAGTTGTTTAGTAGGGTCAGTTCTGGGGTGATTTCTAATACTTGCTTAGTTATTTTGCATATTGTATGATTGATGTCCAGAAGAGTTGGATTTGGGGACATTCCCACCACATGTGGAGGTATGTGCCTATGGAGGTGTATCCTCTCCAGCATTTTGGTGAGGTTCTGGGCGTATTAGCACTAGTTTCTGTGGTGTTAGGTACCATCTGCAAGTGAGTTTCAGAGTGAGTTCTTTCGCTGATACACTCCCCACTCCCCCTCTTTCCCCCTCTTTTCTTCCTAACTGTATGTAACACTAATGTCTCACAACAAATGAAACTAATCTGTAGAAAATGCAACTTGAAAAAGGAGATAATGCATGTATTTTTGTAAACTAATCTCTCTCTCTCTATATATAGACAGATAGATAGATATTGTAAAGTTGGATAAAGTTCAGAAAGGGCAATCAAACTGATCAAGGCAGTGCCAAGAGCCAAGGGGTCCCAGACACAGGGTCTGTCATCCTTTGGAGAAATGAGACACTGCCGAGACTTTCCTAGCTTTAGAAACATGGTTTATTCACATATTTACAGCTTCAGTTTGCATGGAAGGAATCCAGATATTGCAACATGGTCATTTCAAGGGGGGCTTGTCCCCCACAGCTGTGCAGCCCTGGAGTCCAAGGCAGGGCCGTCTTTAGCAGATGCGGCGCTGGGGTGCCAATATCTGCCCAGTGCCCCCAAATTACCACGGATAGTGGGGGGGAGGGGGGAAAGCTGCGCACTGCCAGCCATCTGGGGGCGCAGCTCTCCCCCATGCCACTGCGGGAGAGTAATCCCCACAGAGGCTTGGGAGGGAAGCTGTGCCCCGCCAGCTATATAGCTGGCGGGGCGCAGCTGGCAGATGTGCAGGGAAACGGGAGGCTGCCGCAAAGCCGTGCAGCTCCCCACTCACAGGGGCGCCCCTGAGAGGCTGGTGCCCTGGCACGATGCACACTAAGCCCTATGGGAAAGACAGCTCTGGTCCAAGGCATCTCTCCCAGCCAGCCTGCAGCCAGCCTGCCCAAGATGGCTCCCACTTTCTCTTCTTCCTTCTTCCCAGAGCACCCTACTAAAAACTCTTTTTCTGTCACCTCACACCCAGTTACCCTGGCAACCTTCCAAATCTCTGTTCACACCTCAGGGCAAAGGGGCAGGACAGTCCTCTTGCATCGCCAATGGCTCTCAATGGCCCTGTATTGTTTCTAATGGCCCTAGCCTGGCCAGGTCATTTTACATAGGCTAGCCAGGAATTCTGCAATGTGCTCTACAGTGGGGCTACCTTTGAAGGTGACCCAGAAACTGCAATTAACCCAGAATGCGGCCGCTAGACTGGTGACTGGGAGTGGCCGCCGGTACCAGTCTGAGAGATCTACATTGCTCCAGTACGTTTCCAAGCACAATTCAAAGTGCTGGTGCTGACCTTTAAAGCCCTAAATGGCCTCGGTCCCTGTATACCTGAAGGAGCGTCTCCACCCCCATCGTTCAGGCCTGAGATCCAGCGCCAAGGCCTTCTGGCGGTTCACTCACTGCGAGAAGCAAAGCTACAGGGAACAGGCAGAGGGCCTTCTCGGTAGTGGCGCCCGCCTGTGAAACGCCCTCCCATCAGAGGTTAAAAGGATCAACAACTACATGACATTTAGAAAACAGCTGAAGGCAGCCCTGTTCAGGGAAGTTTTTAAATCTGTGATGTGTTAATGTATTTTAATGTTTGCTGGAAGCCGCCCAGAGTGGCTGGGGGAGACCCAGCCAGATGGGCAGGGTACAAATAATAAACTATTATTATTATTATTATTATTATTATTATTATTATTATTATTATTCCTCTGCAGCTTGCATTTCTCCGTTCACATCCCAAATAATCAAAAACCTATCATTTATTAATTTCTAGGGTTTAGGGTGTTTCCTTCCCCATCTCCTCTATGAGGAAAGGTTACAACATCTGGAGTGGTCTAGTTTTGAAAAAACGTGAGCATGGGATTACATGAGAGAGCTATATATACATGCAGCGGAAGTGGATAGGGATAAGTTGTTCCTTCCTCTGTCAGAACATTAGAATCTGGGGCCACCTGGTGAAGCTGAATGTTAGAAGATTCAGGATAGGCTAGGAAAGAACTTCTTCACATAATGCATGTCACTGCTTTTTTCCTAGAAAAATAGGTGCCAGTACTCACCATGAAGTTGTTACAGTAAGTGCCACACTTTTTAGCAAAAACAAAAAAAGGTGCCGGTACTGCGCGCCCTTGAGTATCCCTTGAAAAAAACAGCACATGGTTAAACTACGGAACTCTCTCCCACAAGAGACATTGATGGGCACTGCAATCATGGATATGGTCATCAATGGTTACTAGCCAGATTGACTATGTTCTACCTTCACTGTTGAAAGCAGAATGCCTCTGAATGCCATTTCCTGGGAGTCCCAGATGGGGATAGTGCTGTTGCACTCAGGTGTGCCAAGTGGTTGGGGGCTGAGGGGTGCCCCCTCCAAATTTTTAAAGGAGGGGCTGGACTCCCCCAAATCCTGTGGCCAGCTCCACCTCCCTGCTGATGTTGCATGGACAAGAGAAGGCCTAGCGGGGAGCCCAGCTCTGCCGCTCCCATTCCCCACCCCACGTGAGCACACTGGGGGGGGGGGAGAGAGATGGGATGCATCACATGACATGTCATGTGATGCGCCTCCCGCAATGTGGGGGGTAAGTCGGCGCCCTTGGCTGCACTTGTGTTTTGCTTGTGGATTTATACTGAAAAGAAATACACACCAAGAGCTCTGGCCAGCAATTTCAATACTAGAATAAATCCTACTCGCGAGTTGTAGTTAAATAAAAGTAATGTATCTGTTCAGAATTACAGTCTTAGCAGAGAATGTCAATTCAAATAAGACAAACAGTTTCAAGTTCACAATAATATGTGTAGCTTCAAATGAAAAATACAACTTCAAATTCAAAATTACAACCTCAAATTCAAAAGGTTCGTTTTATAAGTAAAGCCGGAGTGAAGAGTCGATTCAGGAAAAGCAACCAGGACGGGGCCCTGTTTCGATATGGATGTCTTTGTCAGCTAGTTTTTGAGTCATGTTTAATTTTGTAGAGTGCATTTGGAAGTATCATGTAACTCTGTTTTTCAAATGTAGTGTTTGAGAATGAAGAGATCAGTATGCATCTGAGTTTTCTGTTGCTTGTGGATTTGGCATAGGCATCTGGTGGCTGCTGAGAAGAGGGTGCTGGACTCAACGGGTCTTGTGGCCTGATCCAGCAGGAATATTCTGATGTTCTCATCTCAACCCTTCTGGCTTCAGATAAAGCTCTTCATCTGATGGCAGGAAATAAAGATCCATTGAGTGTCTTCAAAAGTTCTGCAATCTAGCTTAAAAAAGTACTTTTCTCTTCTAGCAGCAGATGCAGAATCCTTTCCTCTTCCTTGTCCTGACTTTATATAGGGCAGTCCTTTTGCAGAAGCTTGATGGCACACTTTGGGATATCCAAAGACACACTGAGACCATGAGGCCACCTTGCGCTTGCTAAAGAAAAGCAGGTATGGGTCTGGTCAATGCCTGGATGTATGGCTGCTTTGGAACTACATGTACCCTGCCATCAGTTCTTGGGAGGAAGGAGGGTCATAAATGTAAGAAAATAATTCAACACAACTAAATATAACAAGTTAGATTATCCCTCCTGCTTGCCACCTCACCCTGCCTCCACTTGCTTCCACATCTTCTTTCAACACTTAAAAAAAAAATGATTCCTCTAGGGATGTGAACCTGATTCCATTGTTTGCCCTTGCTTCTCTCTCCCATCTCCTCTGAATCAGTTGGTTTGCCAGTTGAGCATCTTCCTGCCTTGAATAAACCACATTCCCCCGGTTATTCAAGGCCCGGTCATTAGCACCCCGGTTTCCCCACCCTACCCTCCTTCCTGAAATTATGATGAAAAGCCTTGTTGTTCTTTACAAATAACTCCGGGTTCCTCAGTCAGTCAAATTCAAATGGGAAGTGACTGATGGACAAAGGGGCCTGTATGATGGACAGGCCGCTCAGCAAGTCATCATGTGTTCACAGGAAGTTTTTTTTTTTAAAAAAAGACACACAATATAGGTACTGCGGCTTGGCGTCTCTGTGGTCAGGGCTGCTTGAGCAAGGAGAGACGGAGGAAGAAAACAATCCCTACCCCCCATCCTCTCTACATAAGAAAGGAAGGAGGCAGCAACAAGTTGCTAATAAAAGGCCAAGCCAGTTCTGCCGGAGCAGAACTTCTGAACCTTTCCATGGTGACACCTCCACCCTTCTGCTCCAGCCATCCTCACCAGAGCAGGCAGTTTGGGGGGGTGGCAGGGGGGGGAGGAGGAGGAGAGAAGGCAGGCACCACCATTTAGTCAATTTTGATGCACATACTTGGAACAGCACACCCACCCGCTGAGCTTTCCGGCATTGTCCTGGGCCCCCTTTTCACAACAGGGGAAAGGTAATTGACAGCTGGATTGTTCCAGCCGGACCCTGCTGCTTTAAAATACTCCCAGGCCCCAGTCAAACCGTTGTCAATAATAGCTGTCAGAGGTGATGAGTGTAGAAGGAGGCTGTTCAGGAAGCGGTTTTGAGCCCTTCAAGTGGACAGGCCCGAGTGACTTCTCTGGTACCGTAGCTGCCACAGGCAAGCCCCCCTCTCCCTTCAAAACTAGCCTTCAGCAATAATCAAACTTGTTTCCTGGACTATACAAAGAACAGCTGGTAATCCCCCCCCCTATTTTTTTTTAAGTCTTAAAAAAAGTAAGCACAGGAAACCAGGCATTCATAGTTTGGCCAAAACAGTTTGGGTGATTTAGCCGTTGAACATCTCTCTCCCTCTTGCTCTCTCTCAAATGTTTTAGTCCTGGTCAGCTTCCCCTTCTCTGACTTTTTATCTACTGCCTTCCTTCACGTCTCCGTTTTGCTGCTGCTGCTTGCGTTGTCCATAATTCATCTCCAGTCTCCCACACAGCGCAGGAAGTGCACTGAGTAGTTTGCAAAGAAAATTGACCACAGTTCCTGTTTGGGAGGGATCACATATTCCCCAAGAGGAGTTGAACTTGTCTGGTCCCTTGATTTAAGAGCCCATAAAAGAGGCATTTGTGGAGTTCTGCAGGCTTGCATTGTTCAGGCTATTATGCTGTAGATAGAACAGCAAGCATGGCGGATGTGAAAGGCATCTCACCCAACAGAAACTGCCGGGTCTCTCTATGGGGAATAGGCTGCCGCACGGTGCTGCCAACCTTCTGTTCACTTGCCAGGGGCTGTTGAAACCTACTTTATGAAGCATGTTGTACTGTGTTAGAACATCTAGCCCATACTGGCAGTGGCTCTCCGAGATCTCAGGTTCTGACTTTTCTAGCTCTCCTTGAGATCATTTGGGAAGGGACATAGCTCAGTGGTAGAGCAGCTGCTTCGCATGCAGAAGGTCCTGGATTCAACCCATGTATCTACTGGTAAGGCTGGAAATGTCTTCTGAGAGATTGGAGATAGCCCAATGGCCTGACTCACTATAAGGTAGCTTCCTAGGTCCCTGTGTCACCCAGAGCACTTGATGGATGAGTGAGGAACTCGGCTTGGATCTCCTTATTCCTCGTTCAGCAATCTGGGACCGCCCTCTCCTGGTAAGCTGCGGAGGACCTTAAGGTCCATAAATAACAACCTTTAGGTCCATAAATAACAACACTTTGGAGGTCCCGAGCCTCAAGGAGGTTAGATTGGTTTCAATTAGGGCCAGTGCCTTTTCAGCACTGGCCCGACTTGGTGGAACGCTCTGTCACAAGAGACCAGGGCCCTGCGGGATTTGACATCTTTCCGCAGGGCCTGCAAGATGGAGCTGTTCCGCTTGGCCTTTGGCTGATACTCACTCTGACCCCTTATATGGGATTTGGTATATAAATTTTCCCTTGGCATTTTTGCTGGCCCATGTAGGACCAGCATGGATAGCTGGCTTGAGTGAATATCTGGTGTTTCCTCCCTTATGGTCTTGATTTATGGGCTACTACTAAAATGAGCTGCATTTTAAGCTGTATTTTCAGCCGTATTTTAATTAATGTTTGTTTGGTTTGTTGTTGTTGTTTCTATTACGTTTTATTGTAATTTATATTTAGTGTTAGCCGCCCTGAGCCTGGCCCTGGCTGGGGAGAGTGGGGTATAAATAAAATTATTTTATTATTATTATTATTATTATTATTATTATTATTATTTATTATTATGCTACACTGGCTGTTGTAATAACTGCATGTTGGTTGTCCTCTGCACACCATCCAGCTTGTCAATATCCTTAAATTGTGGTGCCCAGAACTGGACACAGTAATCCAGCTGTAGTCTGACCAAGACAGAACAGAGCAGGTCTATTACTTCCCTTGATC
Organism: Darevskia nairensis; assembly: GCA_034642065.1. Classification (NCBI taxonomy): domain Eukaryota; kingdom Metazoa; phylum Chordata; class Lepidosauria; order Squamata; family Lacertidae; genus Darevskia; species Darevskia nairensis. The sequence continues at coordinate 23,781 of JAWWNI010001754.1, forward strand.
TGGACACTATAATTCTGTTGATGCAGTCTAGAATAGCATTAGCTTTTTTGCTGCTGCATCACACTGTTGACTCATGTTAAACTTGTGGTCTACTAAGACCTCTCAATCCTTTTCATATGTACTACTGGCAAGCCAGGTGGTGCCCCATCTTATATTTGTGCAGCTGGTTATCCTGCCTAAGTGTAGAACCTGACATTTGTCCCTATTTGTCCCAGTTCTCCAATCTTTAAGGCCATCTTGAATCCCAGTTCTGTCTTCAGTGGCATTGGCTACCCATCCCAGTTTGGCGTCATCTGAAAATTTGGTGAGCCTCTCCTCAAATCCTTGTCCATGTCATTTATGAAGACGTTGAACAGCAACGGGCCCACAACAGAACTCTGAAGCACCTCACATCGCTTCCCCCCAGGATGATGAGGAACCATTAGTGAGCACCCTTTGGTTGGGTCAGTCAACCAGCTACAAATCCACCTAACAGTTACCTTGTCGAGTCCACATTTTACCAACTTCTCTGCAAAAAATATCATGGATGACATTGTTATTATGCAGTTCAGAACACAACAGACACATTTTGTATCTGCTTCCTCTATTACCTGGCTAATAGGAGTTTGGGAGCAGGATGATTTAGCATAGGGAAATAACACTGAGGGCCGGAGGGTGGGGGTGGGGTGGGGGAAAGGTCTAACCATTCTCCCCCAGTTTTGCAGCTCCAATCCAAACAGGATCCTTTCTGGCATGCTTAACTGAAATAAAAAAGCAGTTGCGAAACTAGATTACTGATCTCCCATGCCATGTGGTGTTCTGGACCCTCCAAGTGTCCATTTAACATGAAAGTGTTTGCCACATATAAATACAGTGGTACCTCAGGTTACATACGCTTCAGGTTACATACACTTCAGGTTAAGAACTCCGCTAACCCAGAAATAATGCTTCAGGTTTAAGAACTTTGCTTCAGGTTAAGAACTTTGCTTCAGGTTAAGAACTTTGCTTCAGGATGAGACAGAAATCGGGCAGTGGCGGCACAGCGGCAGGGGAGGCCCATTAGCTAAGTGGTGCTTCAGGTTAAGAACGGACCTCCGGAATGAATTAAGTACTTAACCAGAGGTACCACTGTATTGCCAATATGGGACAAAACACAGAAGGCCCGACTGACAGCTGATAATACAAATCTATCATTAGTTACAAATAGAAATAATGAAGGGTGAGGTTAATGTATAGATCCGTACTTGTAGTAAAAGCATTATGACTTGTGAGCAATAAAGGAATGGTAAAAGCTCTTCTTTAAAAAATTAAAAATGCACTTTAAAAAATGATGCAAAGATACTTTGCTGTTGAACTGTTTGCTGTTTATAGTTCTATATGGGCAGTTTCTCAATAAAGGGGAAAGAAACACATTGTAAATTAGCATTACCTACCAAGTTAAGTGAAAGCTAATTTAATCCTCAAGTGTGGAAGTTGGCAGGTACTTAGGACTCAAACTGTGCTAGCAGTCAGAAGGTCAATGATTGTCATGGTCTCAAGTCAGGTAAATAATCTAAACCTTGAGCAGAATCAAGCTTGGTGCAAAGGCCCCTTCTAGAGAAGGCAGAATAGTGGAAAGAGTGTTGGCATATGACCAAGGAGATCTGGGTTCTTCAAATCCTGTTTCAGCCCTGCAGCTCATTGGATGGCCTTAGGGTAGTATCACCCAGAGGACTACTGGTTCTCCACCCCATAATATCAGAGATTTTATTTGTCGTCCAGTAAGGGACCCAGGTGGCGCTGTGGGTTAAACCACAGAGCCTAGGGCTTGCCGATCAGAAGGTCGGCGGTTCGAATCCCGCGACGGGGTGAGCTCCCGTTGCCCGGTCCCTGCTCCTGCCAACCTAGCAGTTCAAAAGCATGTCAAAGTGCAAGTAGATAAATAGGTACCACTCTGACGGGAAGGTAAACAGCGTTTTCTGTGTGCTGCTCTGGTTCGCCAGAAGCGGCTTAGTCATGCTGGCCACATGACCTGGAAGCTGTACGCCGGCTCCCTCGGCCAATAATGCGAGATGAGCGCCGCAATCCTAGAGTCGGACACGACTGGACCTAATGGTCAGGGGTCCCTTTACCTTTAAAGGGACCCAGGTGGTGCTGTGGGTTTAAACCACAGAGCCTAGGCTTGCTAATCAGAAGGTCGGCGGTTCGAATCCCTGCGATGGGGTGAGCTCCCGTTGCTCGGTCCCAGCTCCTGCCGCCTAGCAGTTCGAAAGCACGTCAAAGTGCAAGTAGATAAATAGGAACCGCTCTGGCGGGAAGGTAAACGGTGTTTCCGTGCGCTGCTCTGGTTCGCCAGAAGTGGCTTAGTCATGCTGGCCACATGACCCGGAAGCTGTACGCCAGCTCTCGGCCAATAAAGCGAGATGAGCGCCACAACCCCAGAGTCGTTCATGACTGGACCTAATGGTCAGGGGTCCCTTTACCTTTAAAGGACAGACCCCACTTCTTAAGACAGAAAAAGAAATAGTGTTCAGGAGTCACAAATGAAGTTATTCCATTTTGCTCTCACAACAGCCCTGCTAGGCAGAGAGATAGTGACTGTACTTAGATTGGAGATTTGGGAACCTAATCTTCTTGGTCAAACCCCATCGTCCCTAGAAGAATTAGGATGAATGATCAGTCATGTCATTGAGGTGACCACGAAACTATTTGCATATGCAGAAAAACTCTGCTGCATATATTAATTAACTCACATGCCTAGTACTGGATGCTAAGACTGAACTTACTTTTTTTGGGGGAAAGTATTGTCTGTGTTGCACCAAACATTCTAGTGAAATCTGTTTTTAAAATGGCCCATGGTAATTTGTTTGGACACCTGGGTTTGATTATAACTAGCAGTCCATGGAGCCTGGTGGGTCTTAGCATAAGGTAAAGTGAAATTGTAGCCTACTCTACATTTGCAAACCTCTTATCCTCAAACTTAACATGAGTCAACAGTGTGATGCTGCAGCAGAAAAAGCTAACACTATTCTGGGCTGCGTCAACAGAAGTATAGTGTAAAGGATCAAGGGGAAGTAATAATACCACTCTGTTCCTGCATTGGTCAGACCACGCCTGGAATACTGTGTCCAATTCTGGGCACCACAATTTAAGAAGGATGTTGACAAGCTGGAATATGTGCAGAAAAGGGCAACCAAGATGATCAAGGTTTGGAAACCAAGCCTTACAAAAAGCACTTGAAGGAGCTGGATGTGTTTAGCCTGGAAAAGTGGAGACTGAGAGGAGATATGATAGCGATCTTCAAATACCCGTATCTTAAGGGCTGTCACATGGAAGAGGGAGCATGTTTGTTTTTCTCCTGCTCTGGAGGGTAGGACTCGAACCAACAACGTCAAGTTACGAGAAAGGACAATCCGACTAAGCATCAGGATTTTTTTTCTTATAGTAAGAGCTGTTTTACGGTGGAACGGTCTCCCTCGGGAGGTTGTGGACTTTCCTTCCTTCGAGGTTTTTAAGCAGATGTTGGATGGCCATCTGTCATGGATGCGTTGCAGGGGGTTGGACTAGATGACCCATGGGGTCCCTTCCAACTCTACGATTCTATAATTCAATATATTCAGTGCTAGGTGATGGCACAGATTGCTGCCATTGCACATAGTGCCCAGCCACAAAGATTCAGGGATGAGAATACTTACTAATCTTCCTCTGCACCCTTCGCATGCCTGAATCTCTAGCCTCCTTTTCTGTTGCATTGGGAGGAATGATTGTTATTTGAGACGTAGGGGTCAGAAAAAAGCCAGCGAACACTGGATACTGTTAATCTGCTGTTTGTGTAAGTCGTTGGATCTTAGTGTGCTAGCATTTGCATAAAACTAATTTTGCTATTTATATTATGGAGACTGGATGAAGTTCTTTTGCCTACAGTTCATGCAGACATTAAGCTTACAGTCTGGAATGGGGACAAAGGCCACCAATGAGAAATAGCTCCTTTAGTTTGAGACCCACAAAAAATGAGTGTGCTGTACTCCCCCTGCTGGCTTGATGGTAACAGCTAGCCAGAGAAACCTTGTATCCCAAATAGGATTGATACTGTACCCAAAGAGGAAATGACTGTCCCTTTAAATACTAGTTGCAGGTAGGTAGTCGTGTTGGTCTGCCATAGTCAAAACAAAATAAAAAATAAAAAAATCCTTCCAGTAGCACCTTAGAGAGCAATTAAGTTTGTTCTTGGTATGAGCTTTCGTGTGCATGCACACTTCTTCAGATACCTGAAGAATCTGAATTCTTCAGATCTGAAGAAGTGTGCATGCACACGAAACCTTTAAATACTGAAACTTTTAATCAATTAAACAATGTGACCTCCTTTCAACTGCCTTAAAGCCAAACTTGAGGAATTGGCAAAACATTTTTTAATATAAAATATATGAATACTTATAAAAACTGTAGATGGGAGACAAAATCTCAGAAGAGGTATTCCCCATTTATATATAATTTTATTAAATATTTTCTTGGTTTACAAAAGTATGTACCGGTAACATTGTCTATTTTTAACAGGACAGGGAGTGCCTCTTTTAAGTTGCTACTGGTGCCTGTGATGCAAACCATCTAAGCACAAAGAAAGTCTCTCGCCCCCCTTCAAAGGGATTGTTCAGCCCAATGCAAATTTATTCAGATTTCATTGATAAAGACTCATCTGGGTAATCCACAGGACAATTTCTTTAACTGGGTTGCAGGCTGCAATCCTTAAACAGTGATTTTATAAGAGCCAGCCACAAGGTTGTTAGCTTACTTGACTTTGTGGAATTTGTTAGAAGACAGGTTGCCACCTTTTTTAACTGGCCATGCTCCTGCGCCCTTAAAAGTGACCTTGACATAATGAAATGAAGAAAGTGACAAATTCCTCCTCATTTCCTGTTTGTGGCAGGAAAATAACTGACTCCTTAATTTATTATTATTAGGCTGCTTGCTGTCATCAAAGCAGCAGGAGTAGGACCTTGTAAAAAAGAGAGAGTTGGCAATCCCGGTGGAAATGCAAGTGAAAAAAGAACACAGTAATGCTGCTGCTTTGATCCCGGTTCAATTTGGAGAGATTCCCCCATCTGAAACCCTGGAGAACTGCTTCTAGTCCATGTGGCCAATATCAGCTTCCCACCTCTGCTCTAATGTAAGGTTCAAGAGGACCCAGAATATCCTGTGGATGTGTTTAGCAAGTGGACTAAACATGTGCTTAGCATGTTTAGCCACAACCCCATAGAGGAGCAATGAAGATTCAGCTGCCACTTATGTGGATAGGAGTTTTTTGGGGCTATACCCTCTGGCGAACCAAGAGCAGTGACATGGGTAAAAAAAATAAATCCATTTCTTATGTTGCCATGAAAGAATGGCAATG
>JAWWNI010001755.1:0-59843 GCA_034642065.1 Darevskia nairensis
AAACAGGGGGAAGCAGCCTAGAAGGAAAAGCAGGACGACACAATGGCCGTAGCAGGAAAGGGAAAATCTAAAAAGAGTCTGAGGCGGGGGGGGGGGGGAGAGCACAAACACCCACCCCCAAAAAGGCCTGCAGCAACAATCAGAGCTCAAGCCAGATTTCTGAATAAATGTTGGTTTTGACAGAAGTCAGGATGAATGCAGAGAGACGAACGACGTGGGTTTGGAGCTGGGGAAGTTCCGTAGCCCAGTGGAGATGCCAGGGATCGATCCTGTGACTTTATTCATCAGGGGTTTGAAAACGTTTTGGCCCAGTGGCCAGATCCATCCACCCACCTGTCCTGTTGGTTAATGATGCCGGCCGGCTGGCGGCTTTGCGGGAAATGGGCTCATCAACTAAACTGGAGCCAAACACACCGGCAGGCCAATCTGAAGGTTTTATAGGCGAGGCAGATAGAGCTACTAACTTCCCTAAAGTTAAAGATTCTAGTCCTCATGGTGCTGAGTAAACTGGTGAATGGAAGAATAAACAGTTTTTAAAATTATTATTTTGTTACACTGCCCTTCATCTGCAGATCTCAGGGCGGTTCACAACTGAAAAATACTTCCTAGGCTCCTGCTTAGTTCGCCAGAAGCTGCTTAGTCCTGCTGGCCACATGACCCGGAAGCTGTTATGCCAGTAAAGCGAGATGAGCGCGCAACCCCAGAGTCGGACACGACTGGACCTAATGCTCAGGGGTCCCTTTACCTTTACTTAAGTTTGTTCTTGGTATGAGCTTTCGTGTGCATGCACACTTCTTCAGATACACCAGGGGGCAGAAGTTATTGGGTGGGTACACCACATTTCCAAGATGCGAGAGCATCCCAACATCTTGCCGTGATCTCTGGCAGACTGTGAGTGGGAGCCCTGTCCCGGGATTTCGCGAGCGTCGCTATTTTTGACAAGCTTAGCACCTCGCTGCCTACCTGGGAACAGTTAGCAAGAACGAACGGCAGGAAAAAGTCCGCCTTCCAAGTTTAGCACTGCCAAATGCTATGACGACAGCATCTTGCATGCTTTACGCGCAGAGACCAGATCACGGTGCTCGTGGACAGACACAACACACAACCCCACAAGTACAAAAATACGGACGCAGCAAAAACTGGACACCTCACTTTCTCCCCAAGGTCCTTGAATCCAACTAAGACCACACCAATAGATTTAAAACAGTGTTTGAAGTTCCCCAGGGGCCAGGCGCGTTTTGAGACAGGCGAGGGTCCGCTTGCGACCCCGTGGAGATCTCTGGGTGCCCAGGCTGGCAACAGACATCTCCACCCGGCTGGCCCCTCCAGCTTTCTTAAGCAGGGAAGCAGAAGGGTTTCTTTCATAGCTGTCAACCTCCCTTTTTTTGCGGAAAACTCCCTTATTCCAATGCCGTTTCCCGCTGCTATCCCGGATAGTTGATATCCCTTAAATTTCCGGATTTCCAAGGAAGCAGCTCCTCTCCCTCCCTGCGGCCAGGGAGGCTCCTCAGCTGCGTTGCTCGGCTGCCAATAAGGAGCCTGAGACCGACTGGGGGCGGAGCTTGCATGCCTTGTGCAGCCAGACCCTCACGCCCAACCAGACAGACAGCCTGCCTGCCATCTATGCGCTCGCTCTTTCGCTCACCCGTTCGCGCGCAGCCTCTGGAGCGCAGGGTGGCGAGGCTACTTGGTGCCATTGCACCGCACTCGCGGCATCCTTATGTTCAAATCCAAAAAGTCGAAAATATCCCTTATTTTCAAATCCGAAAGTTGACAGCTATGGTTGTTTACTGCATTTATCTCCCACCTTTTTCTTGAAGGTGTACATGGATCGCCCCCTCCTCAGTTAATCCCTACAACGACCCTGTGAGGTGGGCCAAGAGGCTGTGACTGACTCCAAGGTCACCCAGTGAGCTTCATGACGGAGTGGGGATTCGAACCTGATCTCCAGGTCTAGTCCGGCACTCTCACCACTACACCACCCTGCCTTCCTAGGGCGCTTCTGCTATGGGGCAGTTCTATAAACTAGTAGGTCAATAAAGATAGGGAAAACCAAATGTCATTTAGAGAAATATCTGGAATATTTCACTGGAAGCTTGAATTTGTTTTATTTTGGGTGTTTCAATGTGTTGTCAACTGCTTTGAGATTATTTTTGTTTTATTATTTTTTAATATAAAGTGGTGTAGACAATGAAGTGAATAACGAAGAAGAATTCCACACAAAAGGGCACCTCGACATTCTGTTGGGGTGACCCAGGATTGAGGCGTCATTTGGCAATTAGCTTATGTATCTGAGTTTCAAAGCACTTTGAACCAATAATCCTGAGAAGCGTAGTTTGCCAAGGGTGCTGGGAGTTGCTAGGAGACCCCCTCACGCAGCTACAATTCCCAGAGTGGTTTAATAACCAATCCCTCTTCAAAGGCAACTCAGGAGCGGAATCAGAGAATTAATTGGAGAGATTTCTCCATGCCATGCATCCCTCTTAGTTACCTTTTCTCTAAACTAAAAAGTCCCCAACTATGTGACTTTCCCTCATAGGGGAGATTTGTATAACGGCATTACGATATTGGCAGCTCACAGAACCGTAGCGTCGGGTTGGACCAACAAGGGTCATCAAGACCAACCCCCGGCAACGCAGGGATCTCAAACACATCCAGGACAGGTGGCCCCCCAACCTCAAGCTTCAAACCCTCCAATGCAGGACAGTCTTCCAACTTCCGAGGGAGTCCTCTCCAGTGGCAAACAGCTCTTGCCCTTGGAAAGTCCTTCCCAATGTTCAGTCGAAATCTCCTTTCTTGTAACTTAAAGCATTGGGTTTGGGTCCTTTGATGACTTTAAAAGAGGATCAGACATACTCATGAGGGTCTAGGTATAGCATCATAAGGTAAAGGTACCCCTGACCGTAGGGTCCAGTCACAGACGACTCTGGGGTTGCGCGCTCATCTCGCCTCTATTGGCCGAGGGAACCGGCGTACAGCTTCCGGGTCCTGTGGCCAGCAGGACTAAGCCGCTTCTGGCGAACCAGGAGCAGCACACGGAAACGCGTTTACCTTCCCGCCGGAGCGAGGTACCTATTATTTACTTGTATTTTGCCGTGCTTTTGAACTGCTAGGTTGGCAGGAGCAGGGACCGAGCAACGGGAGCTCACCCCATCGCGGGGAGGCAAGCCCTAGGCTCAGTGGCTTAACCCACAGCGCCACCCGCGTCCCCCTATAGCAGGGGTCAGCAACCTTTTCCAGCCGTGGGCCGGTCCACCGTCCCTCAGACCATGTGGTGGGCCGGAATAGTTGTTATTTTTGGGGGGGGGATGAACGAATTCCTATGCCCACAAATAACCCAGAGATTGCATTTTAAATAAAAGGACACATTCTACTCATGTAAAACACGCTGATTCCCGGACCATCCGTGGGCCGGATTGAGAAGGCGATTGGGCCACATCCGGCCACTGGCCTTAGGTTGCCTACCCCTGCTCTATAGCATCATAGAATAACAGAATTGCAGAGCTAGAAGAGAATCCTAGACTTTTCTTCTTCTTTTAATAATCATTTTATTGGCTTAATAAAAATACAATAAATTCACTATTCATCTTCACATCTTATACCATTTGGCTTTTTATGGCCGTGACTTCCGTCAAACCTTCTTATGATATTCTAATATCTATTCCTTATATCTATATTTCCTAGATCCATCATTGTTTTACATTATTACTTTCTAAACATTAATCACTATATCTTCGTATTAACAACAATATTTCTTCCTTACTCTACAAAGCTTCTTGCAACCCTACCAACGTATTCAATTGAATACAATTTGAGAATCCTAGACTTCTATAGTCTAACCTCCTGCAATGCAGGAACCTCAACAAAAGCATCCAACCTCTGCTTAAAAACATCCAAGGAAGGAGAGTCCACCACCTTCCAGCAGAGTCAAACAGCTCTTACTGTCAGAAAGTTCTTCCTGATAGCGAGTGGAAGGCTCTCGGATGCCACACAAGACCATAGCTGTCAACCCTCCCTTTTTTTGCGGGAAACTCCCTTATTCCAATGCCGTTTCCCGCTGCTATCCCGGATTGTTGATCTCCCTTAAATTTCCCGGATTTCAAAGGAAGCAGCTCCTCTCCCTCCCTGCCAGCCAGGGAGGCTCCTCAGCTGTGTTGCTCGGCTGCCAATAAGGAGTCTGAGACCGACTGGGGGCGGAGCTTGCATGCCTTGTGCAGCCAGACCCTCACGCCCAACCAGACAGACAGCCTGCCTGCCGTCTACGGGCTCGCTCTTTCGCTCACCCATTCGCGCGCAGCCTCTGGAGCGCAGGGTGGCGAGGCTACTTGGTGCCATTGCACCGCCCTGGCGGCATCCCTTATTTTCAAATCCGAAAGCTTGGGGGGAAATCCCTTATTTTCAAATCCGAAAGTTGACAGCTATGCCCAAGACACACCTTGGAGGATAAAACCATAGAGAGTGAAAGCAAAGACGTCCGGAGGGTCGTTGGCTGCACCTCACGGAGAACACCGAAGGACGCAACGCACGGGTAACGGAATGAAGCGATTCAAAGACCAAATAAAGCGAAGCGAGTAAGGAAATCTTGTCATTTTTGCAAAGACCGGGGGACGCCAGTGTGCGAGTGTGTATGCGCACACGCAAAAACCAACAGAGCACCTCAAGCGGCAAATCTTTCTTTGACTCGCTAGCCCATAAAGAAATAATCTCTCGCCCAAGGCGGCGAAATGGCTGGAATGAGACGGCAGGGTAGAGTTTGCAGCGGCTGAGCTGAACAATGGAGGGCTGGAGGGTGGGTAGCGTTTGGGGATGAATTCATCACTACAAATAAAGGGTGAGGGATGGAGAGAACCTGCGGGGGTCTGAACAAGACACAGATGGAAGATCCGCCGCCGTCCCCCGGACTGGAGGAATAACAGCGACTCCTACCGCCTGCGCCAGACCCCAAAATCGGAAAATACAAGGGTATATCTCAGGGTGGATTTGATTTAAATCAAATTTATTTAAATCACGATTTAAATCACTAGTCAGTAAGGCTTGATTTAAATCACTAGTCAGTAAGACTTGATTTAAATATTTTTTTAACAGAAAGACTCATTCTTGCTGGTATAATCTTAATATTTACAACCATATGAAGGTTTCATTTTTGGAATAATAAATTTTCAGAGTAGTTTTTACAGTTCTATCAAAAATTACTGATTTGGTTATACTACTAGAAATACATAGACAGATAATTATGAAATTATGGTGAGGTTTAATAAGTTAACTGTTTATATATATATAAACACCTGAAGGCAGCCCTGTTTAGGGAAGTTTTTAATGTGTGATATTTTAATGTATTTTAGTGTTTGTTGGAAGCCGCCCAGAGTGGCTGGGGAGACCCGGCCAGATGGGCGGGGTACAAATAATAAATTATTATTATTATTATTATTATTATTATTATTATTATTATATTTGGACAACTTTTCTGCTGTACTTTATTGGAAGGAGAAAAATAATCATTTCCTTAATACCCACTTAAACAATTTATTTAACTAAAACAATAACATTATAGCATATGTATCCATGTTTGTTAACTGATGTGGTTAAACATTTTTTTAAAAAAACAGACTGAGTTTTAGCACACTTGATAAACTTAAAACAAATCTTTATTTCCTGATGAATAGCCTTTGGACTACAATGTAACTTAAATAGAAGACTATATTTAGAAAGATTTTTCCTCCAAAAGCATTTTTTTTTAAAAAAAATCCAATTTAAATCAAAAAAATCTGATTTTTTTTTTAAAAAAATAATCGTTGATTTGTATCCACCCTGGTATATCTCCAAAGAGGTTTCAAGCAGACGTGGGGAGCTGTTGGCCCTGAAAACACTGCTATACTACAACTCCCATGGCCCCTGGCCATTGCAGGGGGTTGGACTAGATTCCTCCTGGGGGTCCCTTCCAACTCCACGATTCTATGATTGCACCACCGCAATCATCAAGAGAAGCTGACATCTCGGATCGCAGCGTTCCCATGCAGCCCCATCTCTTCCCGCCCCCTCAAAAAAAAATTTCCTCTCACTTTTTTTTTATTATTTTCAGTGAGTGAATTAGCAGGTGAGCACCCAAGCTGAACATCCCCTTATCTGGGTACAGGACTCGCTGCTGAGGATTTGCATAATTTTAATCTTTCCCACCAATGAGCAAAGAAAAAACAGAAAAAACTTCCCCCCTTTTTAAATCTTCTGTTTGTGCTCAACAAAACAGGCCCAGAGGCTTTCACACCTTGTATTTATGCAGTGTGGGGAAAGGGGGGGGGAAGCGAATTGGGGGTGGAAGTGTCCCGGTACCCTCAAGCTCAATACTTCTGCATGCAACGCAGGTGTTCCACCACTGACCTATGGAGCTTCCCTGGTTCGATCTGTGAATGTGGGGTTTTCTAGAGCAGTGATGGCGAACCTTGGCCCTCCAGATGTTTTGGGACTACAACTCCCATCATCCCTAGCTAACAGGACCAGTGGTCAGGGGTGATGGGAGTTGTAGACCCAAAACATCTGGAGGGACATGGTTCGTCATCACTGTTCTAGAGAGAGAAAAAAATTGAATAAGGGATTTTCAAAGGGAAGCTGTGAATAAAATTTTGAATTTTCCTTTGAAAATTAGAGCGATTTTGCAATTTTCCTACTCCATGAGGGCAATATGCGCAGAGTGATTTTCTGATGCCCTAGAGCACGGGTGTCAAACACAAGGCCCGGGGGCCTAATCCGGCCCGCCAGACCTCGTCATGTGGCCCGTGGACATAGCTGTCAAGTATCTAAGGCGTTTCCAGGTGCTCTCCCGGCAAAAGGAATATCCCGGTTAATTCCCGGATCACAGAAAGCAACTTTTCTTCCCCCCTTCCCTTGCCTCGGCATCTTTTCACCAATTGCTAGCCCCGGTGGGCGGGCGGATGGCGCGGCTGCGCCAATCGGCAGCCCCAGCGGGGCTCTTTCCCTCCCGGCAAGGAGGGAGCAAGTTCTTCCCCACCTCAGTCTCAGACTGAGGATTTAAAGGCCACTCTCGGCATAATGGAAGGGAAAGGAGCCCCAGCCGGGAAGGAGAAGGAGAGCTCGTAGCGGCTGCCAGAGGGGAGGGAGGAAGGGCCGACCTCGTCTCTTGTGCTGTCGTATTTTTATTTTAAACCTCCGCCCTCCACCACAACAGCCACCGCCACCACTCCCCTCTTAAATTTTCTCCCTCCCGGCAAAGCGGCTCCCCTCCCCCAAGCAGCAGCAACGTCAAAGTTGCTCCTCGTCCTCCCTCCCCGGCTCCTTGTCAAAGCGGCTTCCCCTTCCCCCACCACTGGGGCAGGCACCTCCTTGTTTTGCTTTTCAAAAGGGAAAATAACCCATCCTTGGTTTCCCCTCTTGTCTTTTTCTTTGGTGTTGTTTGTGTGTCTCGGTCTCCCTTTCCTCTGCCGGCTGAGGAAGCCACCAAGAGGCAGCAAACCTGAGCGCTTCTGTCTCCCAGCCCCTCACCAGGCTCAGCCTGGAGAAACTTCAGCCTGGAGAAGAGGGAGAAACTTCAGCCGCCAAACAAAATCACAAGCGGCCAAACAAAAATCACGGCTGCTGCCCGCCCCTGACACTCGCGGGAGATCAGAACCAAGGCGGAGAGAGGTGCTGCGCAGCGCTGAGATCTCCAATCCTTCCTTCCTTCCTTCCTTCCTTCCTTCCTTCCTTCCTTCCTTCCTTCCTCCCTCCCTCCCTCCCTTCTCTCACTCTTTCTTTCTTTCTTTCTTTCTTTCTTTCTTTCTTTCTTTCTTTCTTTTCCTTTCCTTTCCTTTCCTTTCCTTTCCTTTCCTTTCCTTTCCTTTCCTTTCCTTTCCTTCCTTTCCTTCTCTCTCTCTTCCCTGCCTCCCAGGATTCCCCTGCAAGTTCTCAGGATTTGGGGTTGTTTTTACAGAAGCAAAGAATAGGAGAGTTGGAAGGGACCCCCAAGGGTCATCTAGTCCAACCCCCTGCAATGCAATATTTCCCTCCCCATATACTTTTTTTTTTAATGAGGGAGGAGTAGCAAGTGGGAGGGGACAGATCATATCCTTCAAGGTTATGAAAACCAAGCCTTACGAGGAGCGCTGGGAGGAGAGATGACAGCCATTTGCAAATATCTTAAGGAGGGTAGGACTGGAACCCATGGCTTCAAGTTACAAGAAAGGAGATTCCGACTAAACATACAGGAGGGGAAACACTTTCTTGTGCTCCAATTCAGTGGTAAACAGGGTGGATTTGATTTAAATCACTAGTCTTAAATCACTAGGCTTGATTTAAAAATCTTTTTTACAGAAAGACTCATTCTTGCTGGTATAATCTTAATATTTACAACCATATGAAGGTTTCATTTTTGGAATAATAAATGTTCAGAGTAGTATTTGTATGTTTAAAATATATTTGTATGTTTAAAAAAAAAAATTACTGTCTGTTACCAAAAATCATTTTTCAATAAATTGTACAATAATTGTACATATGAATATCTACTTGCCATTATTCTGACTATGTTTCTGCTTTCAGAGCTAGTTATTACTTACATTATTACAAAAAACAGTAATAATTGAGTGGACACATAGTCCTACAGATACAACCGGCCCTTTGAGGGTGACCAAACTGCTGATGCGGCCCCCGATGAATTTGAGTTTGACACCCCTGCCCTAGAGAGTGATCTAATTCAGCATGTTTGCTTCGCTCATATTTAATAAACAAAGCCAGAAAGTTTGAAACTGTCAAGCCTTGCCTAATACGGTTTCCTTTTATTGCTATGAATGAAAATGCTATTATTTTTAATTACTTTATTTCAACGGATTGTATACTTATTATTATTTACTTAACCCTTATGCTTGCTGGCCTGCGTTGAACAAACTGTTAATTGTTTATTTGGCTTTTTTTGTAGCATTAGGTTGTAGCGATGTTATACTTTTTATTGTGGCCTGTAACCAACATATTTCTCCCTCCTCTATATGACATCCTTTTATATACAGTATTTGAACATAGCTATCATATCACGCCTTAACCTTCTCTTCTCCAGGCTAAACATACCCAGCTCCCTAAGCCGTTCCTCATAAGGCATCGTTTCCAGGCCTTGGACCATTTTGGTTGCCCTCCTCTGGACACGTTCCAGCTTGTCAGTATCCTTCTTGAACTGTGGTGCCCAGAACTGGACACAGTATTCCAGGTGAGGTCTGACCAGAGCGGAATACAGTGGTACTATTCCTTCCCTTGATCTAGATGCTATACTCCTATGGATGCAGCCCAGAATTGCATTGGCTTTTTTAGCTGCTGCATCACACTGTTGACTCATGTCAAGTTTGTGGTCTACCAAGACTCCTAGATCCTTTTCACATGTACTGCTCTCACGCCAGGTGTCACCCATCCTGTATTTGTGCCTTTCATTATTTTTTTTGCCCAAGTGTAGTACTTTACATTTCTCCCTGTTAAAATTCATCTTGTTTGCTTTGGCCCAATTCTCTAATCTGTTAAGGTCATTTTGAAGTGTGATCCTGTCCTCTAGGGTATTAGCCACCCCTCCCAATTTGGTGTCATCTGCAAACTTGATCAGGATGCCCTCGAGCCCATCATCCAAGTCATTGATAAAGATGTTGAATAAGGAGGGGCAGGCCAGGGATGGTCCTGAGATGAGGAAACTGGCAGGGGCGGGAGAAGCATTTTGGTCCCAGCATGGAAGGGCAAGGAAAACTGCCAAACAAGAGCGCTGCTTATTCTGAGCTTGCCTTGCTCCAGATCTCTCCCCTCAGCCCTTCCCAGATTCCTCGCAGGCTGTGCAAACCAGCCTCCCTCCACTCCCTGCCCCCATTACCGGCTTAATCTACACCCCGAGGTACAATTACCTTCCCATACGTTCCCTATTTACGCTCCAGAAACCATATAATTTTCCTAGCCCAGAAACTTAATTAAAAAGAGAAGAGAGTCTGCGCTTCCTGGAACAGAAAGCCTGCCATTCTCTCCCTCTCTCTTTTTCTCTCCCCACTCCACAAAAACCGCCTCGGCCTTGCAATCTCCTTCTCCATCTTTGCTAAAAATACACCCTGGCAGAACAGACGGGGCCAAGCATCCTCTTGCCAAGACAGGGAGACAAGAGAGCAGGGAAGGCAGGGGGCATACACGGAGGGAGACGGACTCCAGGAAAAGGGTCCCATTACGGGGAGCGTACTGGGCAATCTCTGAAGGGTGTGGGGCCAGGAAAAGAGGGGCCAGGGGTTCAAAAAAAATAAATAAGGTAAAGGTAAAGTAAAAAAATTCATTCCAGTAGCATCTTAGAGACCAATTAAGTTTGTTCTTGGTATGAACTTTCGTGTGCATGCACACTTCTTCAGATACACTGAAACAGAAGTCACCAGACCCTTATATATAGGGAGAGGGTGGGAGGGGTATTACTCAGCCATTCCCACCACCCTTCTCAGTAATACCCCCCCACCCTCTCACTATATACAGGTGAAACTCAAAAAATTAGAATATCGTGGAAAGGTTCATTTCTTTCAGTAATTCAACTGAAAAGGTGAAACGAATATATGAGATAGATTCATGACATGCCAAGCGAGATATGTCAAGCCTTTATTTGTGATACTTGTGATGATTATGGCGTACAGCTGATGAGAACCCCAAAGTAACAATTTCAACTTTGGGGTGCTCATCAGCTGCACGCCATAATCATCACAATTATAACAAATAAAGGCTTGGCATATCTCGCTTTGCATGTCAAGAGTCTATCTCATATATTAAACTCCAGTAGCTAATGAAAACAAATGGACTTTTCCACAATATTCTAATTTTTCGAGTTTCACCTGTATAAGGGTCTGGTGACTTCTGTTTCAGTGTATCTGAAGAAGTGTGCATGCACACGAAAGCTCATACCAAGAACAAACTGAGTTGGTCTCTAAGGGGCTACTGGAAGGATTTTTTTTATTTTGTTTCGACTACGGCCGACCTACATGGCTACCTACCTGTAAATGGTAAAG
Organism: Darevskia nairensis; assembly: GCA_034642065.1. Lineage (NCBI taxonomy): Eukaryota > Metazoa > Chordata > Lepidosauria > Squamata > Lacertidae > Darevskia > Darevskia nairensis. Next base: position 10,986 of record JAWWNI010001755.1, read on the forward strand.
GTAAAGGGACCCCTGACTGTTAGGTCTAGTCGTGACCGACTCTGGGGCTGCGGCGCTCATCTCGCTTTATTGGCTGAGAGCCAGCATACAGCTTCCAGGTCATGTGGCCAGCATGACTAAGCCGCTTCTGGCGAACCAGAGCAGCGCACGGAAACGCCGTTTACCTTTCCGCCAGAGCGGTACCTATTTATCTACTTGCACTTTGACGTGCTTTCGAACTGCTAGGTTGGCAAGAGCAGGGACCGAGCAACGGAAGCTCACCCCGTCGCGGTGACGGTGACAGGCAATTATTTTTTTAAAAAAGGAAGGGGGGGTGTTTTCTCAACCGGGCGCGTGAATGTGGAATTAAAAGCAACAGAGCGATCGGTGTGGAGGAAGAACATAAAGCGCGGCAGCTGAGGCCCCCCCCCCGGGGGGGCAGCATGCACACAGGGACGTACTGCAGCCATTGCACATGCAAGCACATTACAATGCTCAACTCCCAGCCCACTTCTCTGCTGAGGCTGTTTATCGCCGCCCCCCCGGTCCTCTGTTGCCACACTGCTCTATCTGCAGACGCATGATTTTCCTCCGGACCCAGCAGATGCGCTGGGCTCTTTCCAGGCAATCCTCTAAGCTGGCGCTCATTGGCGGCAGGCCCTGAGCGCTTCACTTGCTGCTGTTGCTCCTTTCCAGGACGGGGGGGGGGGGGGAGAGACCCAAGCTGTTCCCCAGAAGCTTTTCCATGCAGCCTGCAGGCTGGGTCGACAAATTAAAACCCCTGACTGCTCCCATCTGGAGACTTTGCACACGTGTTTGTGTGTGTACAAGCGAGCGAGCGAGAGATTGTGTGGAATAAAATGGGGCACAGGGTACAAAGAGAGCCAGTGTGGTGTAGTGGTTAAGAGCGGTGGACTCGTAATCTGGTGAACCGGGTTCGCGTCCCTGCTCCTCCACATGCAGCTGCTGGGTGACCTTGGGCTAGTCCCACTTCTCTGAAGTCTCTCAGCCCCACTCACCTCACAGAGTGTTTGTTGTGGGGGAGGAAGGGAAAGGAGAATGTGAGCCGCTTTGAGACTCCAAAGCGGGATATCAAATCCAAACTCTTCCTCTTCTTCTTGTTTCAGTCCTGGGCGTTTGTGGTGTAGTGGTTAAGAGCAGTAGTCTCGTAATCTGGTGAACCGGGTTCGCTTCCCCGCTCCTCCACATGCAGCTGCTGGGTGACCTTGGGCTAGTCCCACTTCTCTGAAGTCTCTCAGCCCCACTCACCTCACAGAGTGTTTGTTGTGGGGGAGGAAGGGAAAGGAGAAAGTGAGCCGCTTGGAGACTCCTTCGGGTAGTGATAAAGCGGGATATCAAATCCAAACTCTTCTTCTTCTTCCTTCCCCTACTCCTTCATAGGCTCGTAAACTCTCCCGAACTGTCCGTGTTTTACCGCTCCGGCGGGAAGGTAAACGGCGTTTCCGTGCGCTGCTCTGGTTCGCCAGAAGCGGCTTAGTCCTGCTGGCCACATGACCCGGAAGCTGTACGCCGGCTCCCTCGGCCAATAATGCGAGATGAGCTATATGGAACTCACTGAACTGACCGGGAAACTACGCGACCAGGGGGAGGAGACGGTGGAACAAGATTGGAAGAAATTTAAAGTATATTTAAAAAACAATTGTAAGATTTAAAGACTGAAAAAAGTTGGAAGAAATGATAGCTTACAGAATAGAAAAATAGGTTAAGTAATATAGACTTATGATATTAGGTTAAGACTTACATAAGAAAAGGGTATAAGTGATAATAACAAATAATATTTAAAGATGTCAAGAAATTACTAAAGATGATTGATAATGAAACGCAGTGGGGGGGGGACGTGACGAAGTCACCCCAACATGATTAGGAATGGGAAATTATGATGTATGTTTGTGTTTTTTGTATTTTGTATATTTTCTGTTATGTAGAACGTTATGATGTTAAGTTTTTGTTTTTTGTCAAAACCCAATAAATATAATTTAAAAATAAAATAAAATAAAATAAAGCGAGATGAGCGCCACAAGACGAGAGTCGTCTGCGACTGGACCTAATGTTCAGGGGTCCCTTTACCTTCACCAAGTGGAAATCAGGGGTTGAGAGAGAGAGAGACGAGAGCAGGAGAACGGACAGATCACGAAGGATACCAATGAGAAACGAATCCCGGGACCAGCCTGAACTTGCTGAAATTTAAACCGGCCTGCTTCCGAGCAACGTAACCCTCCGAATACACACACACACACACACACACACACACACACACACACACACACCAGCATTCAAGCTCTGACTTTCTGGGAAGAATTTCTTTTCAGGCCTGTGTGGGTGGAGAATGTTTTAACAACACTTTTTTAAGAAAAGAGGAGTTGGGTTGAGGAAGCAGACAGAAGAACATACCCTGGAGGTCTGAAAAACAAGTCGAGCTTAGAGGAACAAGTCGGAACAAGCAAAGCGTTTTCCATCGCTCCCGGGCAGCTGAGTGATTCGGAAGAGGTGCGGACAGCAACATGGGTGCCTTCCACGTGCGCCCGCACATCAGATTGCCCCAGTTCCCCACCACCACCACCGCAACACACGTAGAGTCATAGAATTGTCATAGAGTTGGGAGGGACCTCCAAGGGTCATCCAGTCCATCCCCGCTGCAATGCAGGAATCTCAGCCAAAGCATCCGAGACAGATCCAGCCTCTATGTAAAAACCTCCGAGGAAGGAGAGCCCACAATCTCCAGAGGGGATCCACTCCCCTGTCAAACAGCTGTCTGTCAAAAAGTTCTTCCTGATGTTTAGTCGTAATATCCTTTCTTGTAAATTGAAGTGATTGGTTGGAGCGGGGGGGGGGGAGTTTGCTCCATCTTCCATGTGACAACTCTTGGAAGGTGGCTATCCTATCTCCTCTCAGTCTCCTCTTTTCCAGGCTAGACATACCCGTTTCCTTCAACCGTTCCTCATATGCCTTGGTTTCCAGACCCTTTGCCATCTTGGTCTCCCTCCTCCTACTCATGACATACACATTTTTATAATACACATACACATTTTCCAGATATTTTGGGACTACAACTCCCATCATCCCTAGGTAACAGGACCAGTGGTCAGGGATGATGGGAGTTGTAGTCACAAAACATCTGGAGGGCAGAGTTTGCCTGTGCCTGCCCTGATCTATGCAGAGAGGGTAGTTATCGTCTGAAGGATCTGGTGATGGAGAAAGATCTTCCCCAGCCCAAGACCCTGCATCACCAGATCCATCAGACGATAACTACCCTCTCTGTTGCTGCCACTCAGCTTAGACAAAGGGTGGAGAACCTCTAGCCCAGGGGTCAGCAAACTTTTGCAGCAGGGGGCCAGTCCACTGTCCCTCAGAGCTTGTGGGGGGCTGGACTATATTTTGGAGAGAGAGAAAATGAACGAATTCCTATGCCCCACAAATAACCCAGAGATGCATCTATAATATATAAAATCGTTCAAGATGGATGTTTGTTAACAATCACCTTTCTCCGTAACTCCTTGATCGATTCCATTCAAATTTGGACACAACGTTCCATGCCCATATGGGAGTGATCATATGTACTTACATTGCACAAATACCACACCTTTCCCAGGTAAAAATGTGATTTTCTGGGGGAAAAATATAGCGCCCTCCAGTGGACGTTAAACAGCACAACACAACACACCTCTTTCTGACCCCTCCTCCTCCTTTCCCGACGTCACTACCACTATCCAATCGACAGACAGACCGCCCACAAACACTACTGAGACAAAGAACCTCATAGACTAAAATAGTAGTAATAAACAGTTGTAGAAACGAAGACAAAAACGGGAGGGGCAAATGGAGAACACATAGACTGAACTTCAACGAGATAAGCTGTAAGTAAACATACGTTTTCTCTTTCATACTGTATCTTACTTTTGCATTTCACCAAATCAGCCACAGCAGGGCGTGGCCGGGTCAGCTAGTTTTAAATAAAAGGTCACATTCTACTCATGTAAAAACACGCTGATTCCCAGGCCGGATTTAGAAGGCGATTGGGCTGGATCCGGCCCCCAGGACTTAGTTTGCCTACCCATGCTCTAGCCCTCCAGATGTTACTGGACTTCCGACTCCCATCACACACCAGCTTTGATTCTTGGACTGGGCAGGGGCTGGGCTAGATGACTCTTTGGGTCCCTTCCAGCTCTACAACTCTAGGATCCCTGAAAGTCCAGTGGAGGCTGGTTCACCTGCCTGCCATCTGGCTTACAACCGGTCCAGGAAATGGCAACACGTGTTGGTTTCCTCTTACTTGGCCTCAGTGTTGCCCCTTGTAGGGAGGATGGGGGAGAAAACCAGAATCAGTTGGCTCCACCCGTCATTGGGTCTGGCGCCACCTACAGTTCGGCTCCCTGCCCGCTGCCCCACCAGTCCCCATGTGCACCAGAGGCACCACCGCATGAGTCCAAAATGACAGTAGAGTCCAAAATGACACATGGCACACTGGATTTTATCAAGCTCCACCGATACAACTATCTAGGTCAAAGCAACCAACACAATGGAGTATTGATGCTCAGCGAATCCAGACCATTGGGCATGCTGGCTGCCTCAGGAGTGTTCCAGTCAGTAATAACACAGCTCAAAGTTGGAGTAGTTGGGTGTTTTTTTATATAGCAAAAACACGTTCCCCACAGACTTGTTTTGAGTGTCAGGCCTAATGAGAACTGCAGCTAATCCTTGGTAGGTCTTGCCCCATGGATCAGTTGCCGAGACTGAAAGTCCCTGCCTCCTCACAGCCATCTAACTCTCCTCCCCTCCAGGGCTTTTCCCAAGCAATCAGAGACTGTGCCTGCATGAAGCCAACCTCTCCTCCGCACTTTTCACGCCTCTCCTGGCTCTGGGAGACTCCTTGGCTTCCTCTCCAGCCTGCCTCAAATCTGTCTCCTGGCTGCCCTCCTCTCCTGCCACTTGAGACTGGACTTCTCCCTGCTCACTAGGCCCTGTTACCTCTTCCGCTTCCAACACCTCCTGTTCCTAGTCCGCTCCCTCTTCTCCCTCCACGACGCAGAGCTTCTTCGGAAGATGAACGGACGTGGGAAAAGGTTCCCCAGCTTTTGAACTTTCGCCGTAGACAAATAGCAAACGCCACACCACTGTCTAGAGTTGGTCTTCTTTGAAACCCATCATTACAGGCTTTTCTCGCTGAGATCCCACCACCAATTCATCATTTGGTTTGGGCCACTGTTGTCTTCTTTTAAAATAGCAGGTCGGGAAACCCTTTGTTAGGATTTGAAAGGAGAAGAAGCTTACAATTTTCGATTCAGGTTTAGCCAAAACACTGGTTCGTAGCCCATAGGCCCCTGATACGTCATAGGGTGGCTTTGTGGGCACAAGGGAAGAACGAACATTTCAATTTAGTTGGAGCCAGTACAGTGGGAAAAACATGACCAAGATCACAGGGAGTCCTCGCTGGTGAACATCATTTCTGCAACTCTCTTAACTTTTCTGAATGCCTCACGCATAGCTGTCAACTTTTGGATTTGAAAATAGGGGATTTTTTCGAACTTTCTGATTTGAAAATAAGGGATGCCGCAAAGGCGGTGCAATGGCACCAAGGAGCCTCGCCACCCTGCGCTCCAGAGGCTGCACGTGAACGGGTGAGCGAAAGAGCGAGCACATAGACGGCAGGCAGGCTGGCTGGCTGGTTGGGCGTGAGGGTCTGGCTGCACAAGGCATGCAAGCTCCGCCCCCAGTCGGTCTCAGACTCCTTATTGTCAGCCGAGCAACGCAGCTGAGGAGCCTCCCTGGCTGGCAGGGAGGGAGAGGAGCTGCTTCCTTTGGAATCCGGGGAATTTAAGGGATATCAATATCAAGTTCTCCAGCTTTTGAAAAACAGCAAAACGCCAAACCACTGCTTTGAGTTGAAACAGCATGATGCAGTGCAGAGTCCGCCTTACTTCAGCTCCCAACCAAGTTTCTCCACAGGGAATAGAATCATAGAATTGTAGAGTTGGAAGGGACTCCAAGGATCATCTAAGTCAGGGGTCGGCAAACGAAGGCCCGTGGGCTGGATAAGGCCCAATTGCCTTCAGGATCCATTGACCGATATTCGAATTTTTACAACTGAGGTTTTCAACCCTTTATCTTTAGGCTCCTATAACTTAGGTTCTTATACAGTGATCCCTCGACTTACGAAGATAATCCGTTCCGACGGGACCTTCATAGATCAAAAACATCGTAAGTCGAGTCCCCATAGGAATGCATTGGGGAGAAAAAAAACGTAGGGCGGAAAAAACCGCATCTAAACTTCGTAACTCGAGAAAACCCTATCTAAAACGGCCGCGACTTCCTTTTGGAAGTCGAAAAAATTCGGACGCGCGCAACCACTTTGATCCCTCGTAACTCGAAAACAACGTAAGTCGGGTCATTCGTAAGTCGAGGGATCACTGTACCTTCTTGAAGTTTAATTTCCTTTGAGGAAACTGATAGTCTCGGTGAAACGGGATTTATTTTTTTTAGCCGGCAACCCGTCAGGTTTATTTATTTTTCTTCAAGAAAATCCTTATCTAGCTTCTATATATTTTTGAGTTAGGTGATTTAACGTTAACCTGTTGCATTTTCCTTATATTGAACTATATATTATAATTACCCGTTCTAGAGATTTACCCACAAGAAGCAGCAGTGGCAACCCCAGGGAAGGTAAACGCAGCGGCTGGGGCTGGGGAGGAGGTCTACTTGGCCCCCCGGCCTCGTCTTCCAGCTCCCCCCCTTCCTGGTGCCGCTTCCCTGACCTGCCACAAGGTCTGAGGGGCAGTGGACCGGCCCACGGCTGAATTTTTTTTGCCAACCACTGATCTAAGTCCAACCCCTTGCAATGAATGATACCTGCTCCAGCCTTCCCCAGGTGGACTTGTACCACCAGCCTTATATGCGCTTACCCACTGCGCCACCTGAGGGCACATGCGCTTGACTCCAGCTCAAACACAGCTCTGCCTGCTCCGTACCCCTTAGCACCGGCCGCCTGAGGCGCCTGCCTCACAGCAGAGCCGGCCCCGAGTAAGAAAAGCAGCCAGGCAAAAAAAGGCAAAGACACGCGGCGTGCCCAGCGGCAACAAAACCGCACCGCTAGAAATAAGGTTTCCGGTGGCTACCTGCGAATACCGTATTTTTCGCTCCATAAGGCGCACTTTTATCCTCCTGAAAAGTAAGGGGAAATGTCTGTGCGTCTTATGGAGCGAATGTGTGGTCCCTGGAGCTGAACTGCCCAGGGGCAAAAGCAGATCGTGCTTTTTTTTTTAAAAAAAAAAAGGGGGGGTTGAAAGGAAGCTGCTGAACAGCTGCTCAGCAAACGATCGGGGAGAGAGATAAGGGAGAGAGATTCCAGCCCCGCCCCCTTGCAGAGGGAGGCTGTTTCCCCAGCGGCATGTGACTGGCTGATTAGATTATCTGTCTGGAAACTGTAGAAATGGCTTCCTGAAGCTGCAGAACTGTGAGTTAAACCCCATAAAACAGGATTTTTTTCCCTTTGCAAAGTAAGCTCAACAACTTTGAGCTGATCCTCGAAAAATGGGGCTTTTCTCCTTTGCAAAAGAAGCTGTACAAATTTGAGCTGATCCACAAAAAATGGGACATTTCTCCTTTGCAAAAGAAGCTGCACAAATTTGAGCTGATCCTCAAAAAAAAAATTGGGGCTTTTCCCCTCTAAAAACTAGGTGCGTCCTATGGTCAGGTGCGCCCTATAGAGCGAAAAAATATGGTAGTTGTTTCTTCTTCACCTGCTGAGAAAACAGAAGGCAAGAAGATGCCCATTCGGAGGAAGTGGCCAAGGTCAACGCTCGAAGGGGTCAGAAATAGAGCCCTCCGACACCGGAGTCAGCTGCTTGCTCCAAGGAAGAGAGAAACTATTTTTGAAAGGAAGGCCGGGAGATTATGAGAGGCAAAGATGATTGCTTCTTCTAATCCAGCAAACTATCGTGAAAGAGGATGCCGGCTTCCTAGAAGAGGCTCAGTGACAGCCACAAACGAGACCATCCCGGCAGCCGGCTTAATGCTTCCTCCCTGGCAGAGAGAAGATTTAAAACACAAACCGCATCATCATCCGTTTGTTATAGAGGAAGGGTATTCTTCCATACAGCCTGGTTGTGTATCTGAAGAAGTGTGCATGCACACGAAAGCTCATACCAAGAACAAACTGAGTTGGTCTCTAAGGTGCTACTGGAAGGAATTTTTTTATTTTTTGTTTTGTTTTGACTATGGCAGACTAACACGGCTACCTACCTGTAACTGGTTGTGTGTGTGTGTGTGTGTGTGTGTGTTCCCCACCCCCTGCCACCCCATTTTGCTGCTTTGCAAAGCGCTGGGCATGGTTCTAGACCAGGGGTCAGCGACCTTTTTCAGCCGTGGGCCGGTCCACCGTCCCTCAGACCATGTGGTGGGCCAGACTATATTTTGAAGGGGGGAAAAAGAACGAATTCCTATGCCCCACAAATAACCCAGAGATGCATTTTAAATAAAAGGACACATTCTACTCATGTAAAAACACCAGGCAGGCCCCACAAATAACCCAGAGATGCATTTTAAATAAAAGGACACATTCTACTCCTGTAAAAACACCAGGCAGGCCCCACAAATAACCCAGAGATGCATTTTAAATAAAAGGACACATTCTACTCATGTAAAAACACACTGATTCCTGGACCGTCAGCGGGCCGGATTGAGAAGGTGATTGGGCCGCATCCGGCCCCCGGGCCTTAGGTTGCCTACCCCTGGACTACACCATTATAACGTTCCACTCCCAGTGACAAAAGTCACGGGAGCATTCAATAAGTTTAACAGAGTTAAGGATCTGACGGGATTCGCACTGGCACCAGAGGCAGGCGAAGGTCACTAGCCTAAATGGCTTTGGAAGGGGACAGGACACTCACGAAAGAGGGGAGGCCGACTTGTCAGGATAACAGCTAGAGGAAATGGAATGTCCATGTTGAGAGCCAATTACAATTATTGATTACATACATACATACATACATACATGCATACATACATACCACTTTGTGCCCAAGGACCTCAAGACAGTACTCATGGCTCTGCGCCCCCATTTCCCCCCTCATAACAACCCTGTGAGGTAGGTCAGGCTGCGGAAGGTGACTGGCCCAAGCTCACCCAATGTGAGCTTCCTTGTGGGTGTGGATTTGAACCCTGGTCTCCCAGGTCCTGTGGCGCTGTGGGTTAAACCACAGAGCCTAGGGCTTGCCGATCAGAAGGTTGGCGGTTCGAATCCCCGCAACAGGGTGAGCTCCCGTTGCTCAGTCCCTGCTCCTGCCCACCTAGCAGTTCGAAAGCACGTCAAAGTGCAAGTAGATAAATAGGAACCGCTCCGGCGGGAAGGTAAACGGCGTTTCCGTGCGCTGCTCTGGTTCGCCAGAAGCGGCTTAGTCATGCTGGCCACATGACCTGGAAGCTGTACGCCGGCTCCTTCGGCCAGTAAAGCGAGATGAGTGTTGCAACCCCAGAGTCGGACACGACTGGACCTAATGGTCAGGGGTCCCTTTAGCTTTACCTTACTCCCAGGTCCTAGCCCAACACTCTAACCACTAAACCACACTGAACACCAGTCGGGAGACGGTGGTAGAAGCCCCAGATAGCCAAAAAAGGTGGAAAGCAAGAGAAGGGATTAGATCATAGCTGTCAACCCTCCCTTTTCCCCCCGGAAACTCCCTTATTCCAATGCCGTTTCCCGCTGCTATCCCGGATTGTCGATATCCCTTAAATTTCCCGGATTTCAAAGGAAGCAGCTCCTCTCCCTCCCTGCCGGCCAGGGAGGCTCCTCAGCTGCGTTGCTCGGCTGCCAATAAGGAGTCTGAGACCGACTGGGGGCGGAGCTTGCATGCCTTGTGCAGCCAGACCCTCACGCCCAACCAGACAGACAGCCTGCCTGCCATCTATGCGCTCGCTCTTTTGCTCACCCGTTTGCGCGCAGCCTCTGGAGCGCAGGGTGGCGAGGCTACTTGGTGCCATTGCACCGCCCTGGCGGCATCCCTTATTTTCAAATCTGAAAGTTTGGAAAAATCCCTTATTTTCAAATCCGAAAGTTGGCAGCTATGGATTAGATCAGAAGCAGTTTGCAGCTGGATCCTATGGACTCAGCCAGCACAGCCAACAGCCAGGGGTGATGGGAACTGGGAGTCTGTCAACATATCCAGAGCTTATTACTGTATTGGCCCGAATATAAGCTGCACCCGCAAAGAATTTTCACAGCCCGAATTTGGGGGAGTGGGGGGGAGTGCGGCTTATATGCGGGCCAATACGGTACTCCTAGCATTTGTTAATAAAGGAAAGAATTGCCTTTTCCATGTGCCTCAAGGCAATTAACAAACATGCCATACAAACAGCTACAGGAGTGTGAAAAGGAAGCACAAAGGCCCCCTAAAAAATGGGTTTGAAATCCATTTACAAAATGAAGACCTGAGGCAGGCCCTTTCCATCCAGCTGACAAAGCTCACTGAAAAGTATTCCACGGAAAGCACAGGTGGTTGGGTGCCTGTCGCATCTCAATTTTTTATTTATCTAATAATAATAATAATAATAATAATAATAATAATAATAATAATAATGTATTATTTGTACCCCACCCATCTGGCCGGGTCCCCCCAGCCACTCTGGGCGGCTTCCAGCAAACATTAAAATACATTAACACATCACAGGTTTAAAATTTCCCTAAACAGGGCTGCCTTCAGGTGTTTTCTGAATGTCAGGTAGTTGTTTATCTCTTTGACCTCTGCTGGGAGGGCGTTCCACAGGGCGGGCGCCACTACCGAGAAGGCCCCCTGCCTGGTTCCCTGTAGCCTTGCTTCTCGTAGTGAGGGAACCGCCAGAAGGCCCTCGGCGCTGGACCTCAGTGTCCGGGCAGAACGATGGGGCTGGAGACGCTCCTTCAGGTATACAGGACCGAGGCCGTTTAGGGCTTTCAAGGTCAGCCCCAACACTTTGAATTGTGCTCGGAAACGTACTGGGAGCCAATGTAGATCTCTCAGGACCGGTGTTATGTGGTCCCGGCGGCCACTCCCAGTCACCAGTCTAGCTGCCGCATTCTGGATTAATTGTAGTTTCCGGGTCACCTTCAAAGGTAGCCCCACGTAGAGCGCATTGCAGTAGTCCAAGCGGGAGATAACCAGAGCATGCACCACTCTGGCGAGATAGTCTGTGGGCAGGGAGGGTCTCAGCCTGCGTACCAGATGGAGCTGGTAGACAGCCGCCCTGGACACAGAATTGATCTGCGCCTCCATGGACAGCTGTGAGTCCAAAATGACTCCCAGGCTGCGCACCTGGTCCTTCAGGGGCACAGTGACCCCATTCAGGACCAGAGAGTCTTTATTTATTAAAAGCGTATAACATCCGGAGATCACAGGGCAGTGGTTTGCAACATGAAAATGCAAACACAAAATACATACATAACAAAACACGCAACACAGTAACAGCAACAAACAGGAAACACAACCCAAAACTAATATCAATATCTGTTCTGTTCTGTTCCACAGCCACATAAAAAAAACGGGCTCAGAGTTCCTGTGAAATTTTAGGAACTTCAAGGATAAAAGTGATTATAGGGGAGCCTTTGGTCGGATCCAGGGGGGATCTTTTTATGGAGCTCAAAGATGCGTGTAGGGGAATGGACCCTCCAAACACAGGGGCAGTCTACCTGCGATGACATTGGGATGAGGAATGAGGGAGCGCAGTTGCCTCTATGACCTGCCTGTGGGATTCCTAACGGCACCTGATTTGGAAAGGCGGACTATATGGGTCTTTTTTTTTAAATAATAATAATAATAATAATTTTTATTGGTTTTTACAATTTTAAAGCACATACAGTAACATAACGGTTACATTTTCATACTTCCCCCCTCTCACAGTGGGAAGCCCAGATCCAACCCACCCCCCCTCACAGGAGTATATACCGGTATATTCATTGTACATTTAACCTTACTAATATATTTCCTTAACATTGCTTATGCCTGGCCCAATTTTGTAGGCCAGGCGTTTCTACTTTCCTCTATTTCATATTTCAATTGACTTCCTCGTGTCCCCCATTGTTGAATTCATCATAAATCCTTTTTAGCAGCTTCATACATCTACTTTTAAAACATCATCAAATACATAAGCAAATTTACTTATCAATTCTTAATTCCCACCTAGGCATCCAAAACTTTATGCTCTTTCCCTATTTCTTTCCCATCTATCCACACTAAATTTAAACTTATTTCCAGATATCAAATTTTTCTTTTATTCCCCCCTGCCTCCCTTTGGTCTCAGGGCTTTTAGCCATATTATATGGGTCTTTGGTCTGATTCAGTGGGGCTGCCCGATTGTTCTCAAAATCTCGCTTAAATCTGGAGCACATCGGGTGTTGTTATTTCACAATGTAAGCCTCCCCTCCTGTAATTAAGGGCATGGCAGTAGACCTGGCTAACCTTAAAAGGTAAAGGGACCCCTGACCGTTAGGTCCAGTCGCGGACGACTCTGGGGTTGCGGCGCTCATCTCGCTTTATTGGCCGTACAGCTTCCGGGTCATGTGGCCAGCATGACTAAGTCACTTCTGGTGAACCAGAGCAGCGCATGGAAACGCCGTTTACCTTCCCGCCGGAGCGGTTCCTATTTATCTACTTGCACTTCGATGTGCTTTCAAACTGCTAGGTTGGCAGGAGCTGGGACCGAGCAATGGGAGCTCACCCCGTCGCGGGGATTCGAACCGCCGACCTTCTGATCAGCATGCCCAAGAGGCTCAGTGGTTTAACCCACAGTGCCACCTGCGTCCCAGATCAGGGGCATACCAGAGAGTAACTTCTATTGATCTCAGTAGGACTTAAAGTAAAGGAACCGCTGACCGCTAGGTCCAGTCGCGGACGACTCTGGGGTTGCGGCGCTCATCTCGCTTTATTGGCCGAGGGAGCCGGCGTACAGCTTCCGGGTCATGTGGCCAGCAGGACTAAGCCGCTTCTGGCGAACCAGAGCAGCACACGGAAACGCCGTTTACCTTCCCGCCGGAGCGGTACCTATTGATCTACTTGCACTTTGAGGTGCTTTCGAACTGCTAGGTTGGCAGGAGCAGGGACCGAGCAACGGGAGCTCACCCCGTCGCGGGGATTCGAACCGCCGACCTTCTAATCGGCAAGCCCTAGGCTCTGTGGTTTAACCCACAGCGCCACCCGTGTGGTCAAATAAACTCACAATTACATTCAACACAGGTTATCAGGTCCCATCATGAGGTGGGCAAGGGTGCTGTTAGAGGGTGGTTTTTTTGGATGGAGTGGGGAGGGAAGCAGGCATTTCGCCACCCCCTCTGGCTGAAGCAACCGGAGGCTTTTAAGAGTAGAGAAGTCGATGAGAAGCCCCGAGTCGCAGGGAGACGTCAAGTCTGCTCGAGGAAAATCAATGCGGTATCAGATTTTACTCATCGCTTTGCCAAACTAAGGAGGAAGAGGAGGAGATTGCAGAAGGCTATTTCTGTGCACTTGTGTCAAAAGGAGAGGGTGGGTTTTGATGGAGAGAGCCAATGCATGCGCACAATTATAATTCTCTATTATTGCTAAATAATAAATAGCAAACTGGCAACACATCACCTATGCCTTGTCATCGGCCATGACCCTCTTCGTTGGATCATCAAGAGCCTGGCGCTGGGTTAGGCCGGACACTTATAGAATCCTAGAGTTGGAAGAGACCCCAAGGGCCATCCAGTCCAACCCCCCTGCCAAGCAGGAAACACCATCAAAGCATTCTGACAGGTGGCTGTCAAGCCTCTGCTTAAAGACCTCCAAAGAAGGAGACTCCACTCATCCTGTTTCCCAATGCGAAAAGCCCATAACTTGGGTCGATAGCTCAACTGGTAAAGCACAGAATCGTAGAGTTGGAAGGGACCAACAAGGGTCATCTAGACAATGCAATGCAGGGATCCTTTGTCCAACGTGGGGCTCCAGTTGTGGGTTCGAGACTCGTGCTGGGCGAAAGATTCCTTCACTGCAGGGGGTTGGGCTAGATGACCCTCAGGGGTCCCTTCAACTCTACAATTCTATGATTCTAACCTTAGTCTTTCTACTTGACTGTTAGTTTTTCATCTTTTAACCGCCTGTTGTGATCATTGTTCTCTCTCTCTCTCTCTCTCTCTCTCTCTCTCTCTCTCTCTATATATATATATGAATGAAATAAAAAGACTGCGTTAAAAACAATGAACTGAAATCAATGCACACGCTCAAGTTAGGTGCATTCATTCCAATAGGTCTACTCTGAGTAAAACACAGCTGAATAGCGCACTTTATTTCTTGAGGGAGGGCCAAAATACACCTGTTCAGCATGAATAAGGTCCCAGTTTCAATGTCCGGTATCTTCAGGCATGGGCTGGGCATACAGTGGTACCTCGGGCTAAGTACTTAATTCGTTCCTGAGGTCCGTTCTTAACCTGAAGCGTACTTAACCCGAAGCACCACTTTAGCTAATGGGGCCTCCTGCTGCCGCTGGGCCGCCAGAGCACGATTTCTGTTCTTAGCGGAGTTCTTAACCTGAAGCGTTGTTTTATAGATTATTGTATTTTAATGTTCTGTTGAAAGCCGCCCAGAGTGGCTGGGGAAACCCAGCCAGATGGGCAGGGTATAAATAATAAATTATTATTATTATTATTATTATTATTATTACCCTGAAGCGTACTTAACCCGAGGTACCACTATGCTTATTTCATTTATTTATTTATTCAGGCATGTACCCTGCCTGAAACTCTGTGGAGAGCCGCTGCCAATTAGTGTGGATAATAATAATAATAATAATAATAATAATAATTTATTATTTGTACCCCACCCATCTGGATGGGTCCCCCCAGCCACTCTGGGCGGCCTCCAACAGATATTAAAATACATTAAAATATCACAGATTAAAATCTTCCCTAAACAGGGCTGCCTTCAGGTATTTTCTAAATGTCAGGTAGTTGTTGATCCCTTTGACCTCTGCTGGGAGGGCGTTCCACAGGGCGGGCGCCACTATCGAGAAGGCCCTCTGTCTGGTTCCCTGTAGCTTTGCTTCTTGCAGGGAGGGAACCGCCAGAAGGCCCTCGGAGCTGGATCTCAGTGTCCGGGCTGAACGATGGGGGTGGAGACGCTCCTTCAGGTATACAGGACCGAGGCCATTTAGGGCTTTAAAGGTCAGCACCAACACTTTGAATTGTGCTCGGAAACGTACTGGGAGCCAATGTAGATCTCTCAGGACCGGTGTTATGTGGTCTCGGCAGCCACTTCCAGTCACCAGTCTAGCTGCCGCATTCTGGATTAATTGCAGTTTCCAGGTCACCTTCAAAGGTAGCCCCACGTAGAGCGCATTGCAGTAGTCCAAGCGAGAGATAACTAGAGCATGCACCACTCTGGCGAGACAGTCTGCGGGCAGGGAGGGTCTCAGCCTGCGTACCAGATGGAGCTGGTAGACAGCCGCCCTGGACACAGAATTAACCTGCGCCTCCATGGACAGCTGTGAGTCCAAAATGACCCCCAGGCTGCACACCTGGTCCGTCAGGGGCACAGTTACCCCGTTCAAGAGACAGCCTCTTCCCTTCCTTCGCCATGGCGTTCGCATCCCAACATCTGGGCTGGGCTGTCATCGCTGTAGCACAGGCCCCCAAACACCCCTGGAGAACTGACACAGATCTGTGGGGCCACTGTTCCTAATTAAAGCCTCTCTATATATTATATTTATATTCATTCGTTCGTTCCCTAGGAAATGGTTTATTCATGAGTCTGCTTTCCATTCAATCTCTCCATCCGAGGCCCAGCAGACGAGGCAGGGAGATGCAGCCGGGGTCAGAGGACAGCGAATGTGCAGAGAGATAGGAGGTTTTTCAAAAGGGTGGGGTGGGATTTCCCATCCTTTCCCCGTATTTCACCGCATCCCCCCACCTCCGCTTTTCTCCCCCCACCCCGCATTTCGGATTACCGGCTCTGTTAATTCAATAACCTGCCATATAATTACTGCATAATAAACTGCTATTATCCTAACATTCGCTCAACAGCTGCGATCGCCTTAAAGCGCAGGGAGGAGGGTCCCGGGGGGGTGGGGGGCGGGCGGGGATTTGGGGCAACCTTCTGTCGGCAGGCAGAACAGGGCATCCCACTGAACCCGCCCTCCGCCCAGAGAATCGAGGAAGAAGCATGAAAATTAGGCAAGGGCTCAAATAACCCGGTTTTAACGCAGGCTTGTAAACCGTCTCGCGTGGCTAGTAAACCTCTTAGTTTGGGCCAAGTTTTTTGTTAAAAGCCTGAGCACAGTTCCTTCCTTCTTTGGAGCTTTAACACTCCACAAATGACCTCAGGACATGTTCATAGCCACGGCAAAGACCTGCACCTGGGAGCATGGAGGATCAAAGCTCATGCTCTCAACTGCTGTGCTTGGCCTGCCGCGCTGCTCGGTAATCCAAGTGCGTGGGTGGAAGTTTTTAAGCGCAAATAAGCAAGAAACCAGCTTCTTCCTGGACCTCAGTTTTCTCCATCTGTGAAATGGGTATATGGATGGACCAGCGCTTTGGAAAGTGAACATATTCAGTCCCTGTGCAAACCTTAGAACAGAGATGTCGCCAAGAGCTTCTAGCCTGCCTTCCAGTTTCTCTTTAGCCACAGAATCACAGGATCATAGAGTTGGAAGGGACCCTGAGGGTCATCCAGTCCAACCCCCTGCAATGCAGGAATCTCAGCTAAAGTGTCCATGACAGATGGCCATCCAACCTCTGCTTAAAAACCTCCAAGGAAGGAGAGTCCACAGTCTCCAGACAGAGCCTGTTCCGCTGTCAAACAGCTCTTACTGCCAGAAAGTTCTTCCTGACGTTTAGTCGGAATCTCATTTCTTGTAACGTGAAGCCCTTGGTTCGAGTCCTACCCTCCCGAGCAGGAGAAAACAGGCTTGTTCCCTCTTCCGTGCGACAGCTCCTTGAGATATCTGAAAATGACTCTCCTATCTCCTCTCAGTTTCCTCTTTCCCAGGCTAAACATACCCAGCTCCTTCACCCGTTTCCAGACCCTTCATCATCTTGGTCTCCCCCCTCTGCACACCTTCCTGTTTGAATGAATTGATTCTTACAGTCACAGACCAGCTTATTAAATCAATAATACAAAAATAATACATTGAAATTTACATAACAGCAGTAGTACACATATGTATACGTAGACAGCAACATTTAAAATATATGAATTAAAATTGTGGCACTAAAATATGGCCTAGAAATTGCCATTTGGGGCCCATTCATATCGGTGACACCGCTTGTTCTCTGAGCTTTATGGCTGCTGCACAGTATTTGGCTACTTTCAGAGTAATCTCAGGGTCCGTGTCTTCTACAAGGCGTTTGAGAGATAGGAATTCATTTGAGGAATTTTGTATAACCGGAGACACCTTCCTGTTTGTCCTTCCTCCTTCTTAAAATGGGGTGCACAGAACTGGGCAAAGGACTCCAGGTGCAACACATGACCCTTAAGGTAGAATATCTGTAAAACCAAACACACCCTGTGTAATTTTTTCCCCATTTAAAGCTTCTCCAACTCACCTCTCAGAGCCTCACCATCCTACGGCCGGCTTTCATTTAGGCTGGGATTGGGGCCCCTGAACCTATTTACAAGGCTTCGGGGCTCGTTCAGAAACAAGGAGAGGAGCGTGCCGAACACACGCAGATCTTGGCATGCCGTTAAGATTCAGGAAGGATTCGGGATGAGTCAACCAACAGCTTGACAACGGGTGGGGCGGAGATTAACGTCTGGTATTGCAAAATCGTTGTGTGTTTTTTTTAAGAAAATAAAAATTAATGTTTTAATTTTTTAAAAAAAGAATGAAGGAGCCTTTTGGGCGTTTTCAAGTTGGAATGCAAAACGTGGATCGGTCGGGAATCTCACGGCACGTTTGGCTGGGCGCGCACCAGACTCTCCAGCAATTAAGGAGGAATAATTGCTGTAGGAATCCATCGACTGCAAGTAATTTGTGCAGCTAACAAGCCCAAGAACATACTACCTGCTTAACAGGGATGCTTAAACTCCAACTTTGATTAGCGAGGCAGGAAGAAGAAGAAGAAGAAGAAGAAGAAGAAGAAGAAGAAGAAGAAGAAAAAACAAGATTGAAGAGGTTTCTAAGTGTGTTGTAGTGGTTAAGAGTGGGAGACTCGTAATCTGGTGAACCGGGTTCGATTCCCCGCTCCTCCACATGCAGCTGCTGGGTGACCTTGGGCTAGTCCCACTTCTCTGAAGTCTCTCAGCCCCACTCACCCCACAGAGTGTTTGTTGTGGGGGAGGAAGGGAAAGGAGGTTAGCCACTTGGGGACTCCCTAGGGTAGTGATAAAGCGGGATATCAAATCCAAACTCTAAGTGCCGAAAGTGTAAAAAATGAACACGTCGTTGGCTTTGTGGAGAACCCACCAGGTCAGGATCCAAAGATATCGAGAGAGGGCGGAGAATATTTTACCTGCAAGGTGTGCTCCAGACGCACAAGAAACAGAGGTTTTTCAAACAGGCGCACCTTTCTATCCCCCATCAATGTAAGCAAGAAGCATTATCGGGGTTCAAGGGGGTCACCCTGGCCTAGCGAAAAGTGCCCCAGGAAGGTGTGCCAAAGGGTGGCCTGGGGAGAGTTCCAAGGGCCAGGTAAAGAAGTCCAGAGGGCCGCATTTGGTAATGTTTGCTGGCATTCTGGCCAGCTTTCTGGGTCTTGCTTCTCCCTAGTCTGGCTTGGTGCATGAGAGCTGGCCCGTCTGGTTTGGCATCCTGTACTCACCTGGACCCAGGTGGCGCTGTGGGTTAAACCACAGAGCCTAGGGCTTGCCGATCAGAAGTTCGGCGGTTCGAATCCCCGCGACGGAGTGAGCTCCCATTGCTCGGTCCCTGCTCCTGCCCACCTAGCAGTTCGAAAGCACGTCAAAGCGCAAGTAGATAAATAGGTACTGCTCTGGTGGGAAGGTAAACGGCGTTTCCGTGCGCTGCTCTGGTTCGCCAAAAGCGGCTTGGCCCTGCTGGCCACATGACCCGGAAGCTGTACGCCGGCTCTCGGCCAATAAAGCGAGATGAGCACCGCAACCCCAGAGTCGTCTGTGACTGGACCTAATGGTCAGGGGTCCCTTTACTTTAAGTCCTACTGAGATCAATAGAATTTACTCTCTGGTATGCCCCTGATCTGGGACGCGGGTGGCGCTGTGGGTTAAACCACTGAGCCTCTTGGAATTGCCGATCAGAAGGTTGGCGGTTCGAATCCCCACGACGGGGTGAGCTCCCGTTGCTCGGTCCCTGCTCCTGCCCACCTAGCAGTTCGAAAGCACGTCAAAGTGCAAGTAGATAAATAGGAACCGCTCTGGCGGGAAGGTAAACAGCGTTTCCGTGCGCTGCTCTGGTTCGCCAGAAGCGGCTTAGTCATGCTGGCCACATGACGTGGAAGCTGTACGCCGGCTCCTTCGGCCAGTAAAGCGAGATGAGCACCGCAACCCCAGAGTCGGACACGACTGGACCTAACGGTCAGGGGTCCCTTTACCTTTACCTTACTCACCTGGACAACTAGACACACAGTACAGGAAAGCCAGGAAACTGGAGCAGAGCACCAGAGACCTCTCCCTTCCTGCATTTGCCAGGTATTCAGAAGCATAGAATCATAGAACTGCAAAGTCAGAGGGGACCACAGCGGTCATCTAGTCCAACCCCCTGCAATGCAGGAATCTTGGCTGATAACTGGAGTCAGAGGATCCGCCTTTCACCCAGGCAGACAGTCCGTCTTGATCAGTGCGGTTTTAAGTATTTTCAAGTATTTTCAGTTTTGTGTTGTTTTATCAGTAGGCGTAAAGTAACCTGCAGTTCTGACCAATGTGCTGAGATGCATTTGGAGATATTTTTTTTGCAATTGACTTGAGACTCTCTGCAAAGATCACGGCATCTCCCTGGATGTTTTTGTTTTGTTTTTGTTAAAACACTTACAGTATTGAGCGAGTTCTGCTACCGTTGTAAACTACCACAGTAAAAACATAAAAAAAGTTCGTTACAATGGTCCATAAACTTTAGTGCGATACAGAAATATATCGAACAGGAAATTTTATTTCGTCGTGAATGGCGGAT
This sequence comes from Darevskia nairensis, assembly GCA_034642065.1. Classification (NCBI taxonomy): domain Eukaryota; kingdom Metazoa; phylum Chordata; class Lepidosauria; order Squamata; family Lacertidae; genus Darevskia; species Darevskia nairensis. The sequence continues at coordinate 31,038 of JAWWNI010001755.1, forward strand.
GAAGCTCATCACGGGGGCAGTGAGGGAAGCAATCTTGTTCAGGTCACCGGAAAATTAAACTCCCGCCCCCCCTTCAAGCTCACCTTGTAGAAAAAAACAGCAATAAACACTGTTCCCCGTGTTCTGGGGACGCAGGTGGCGCTGTGGGTTAAACCACAGAGCCTAGGGCTTGCCGATCAGAAGGTCGGCAGTTCGAATCCCCGCGACGGGGTGAGCTCCCGTTGCTCGGTCCCAGCTCCTGTCAACCTAGCAGTTCGAAAGCACGTCAAAGTGCAAGTAGATAAATAGGTACCGCTCCGGCAGGAAGGTAAACGGTGTTTCCGTGCGCTGCTCTGGTTCGCCAGAAGTGGCTTAGTCATGCTGGCCACATAATAATAATAATTTATTATTTGTACCCCGCCCATCTGGCTGGGTCTCCCCAGCCACTCCGGGCGGCTTCCAGCAAACATTAAAATACATTAACACATCACAGATTAAAAACTTCCCTGAACAGGGCTGCCTTCAGGTGTTTTCTAAATGTCATGTAGTTGTTGATCCTTTTAACCTCTGCTGGGAGGGCGTTCCACAGGGCGGGCGCCACTACCGAGAAGGCCATCTGCCTGGTTCCCTGTAGCTTTGCTTCTTGCAGGGAGGGAACCGCCAGAAGGCCCTTGGCGCTGGACCTCAGTGTCCGGGCTGAACGGTGGGGGTGGGGGTGAACATGACCCGGAAGCTGTACGCCGGCTCCCTTGGCCAGTAAAGCGAGATGAGCGCCGTAACCCCAGAGTCGGTCACGACTGGACCTAATGGTCAGGGGTCCCTTTACCTTTACCCCGTGCTCTGCCATGCTCCAGTGTGACCTACGGCCAGGAAAAAAAGGACGGAGACATGTAGACAAACATGTAGCGTGGCTCCGTCACACTCTGGGGTGACCAAGAGACAAAAGCAAGGGGTGGAGATGTGGAAATAAATGGGTGGAGCTTCACAGGTAGAACCATAGGGAAGAAAAGAGTTGGTGGAGCAAAGTTAACGATCTCTAACTGATAGCAATAGATACTTTGGCCACCACGGCCAAGCTCAGCCTTTCACCTTTCACTTCTACAGGGAGAGTAAAGGTAAAGGGACCCCTGACCGTTAGTTCCAGTCACGGATGACTCTGGGGTTGCGGCGCTCATCTCGCATTACTGGCCAAGGGAGCCAGCGTACAGTTTCCGGGTCATGTGGCCAGCAGGACTAAGCCGCTTCTGGCGAACCAGAGCAGCGCACGGAAACGCCGTTTACCTTCCAGCCGGAGCGGTGCTTATTTATTTACTTGTACTTTGACGTGCTTTCGAACTGCTAGGTTGGTAGGAGCAGGGACCAAGCAACGGGAGCTCACCCTGTTGCGGGGATTCGAACCGCCGACCTTCTGATCGGCAAGCCCTAGGCTCATACTGCAACTTTGGAGCAAGCGTTTTCTCCCACACGGCCAGTGACACGAGATTAGTGATGGTGGGGGTGGGGGAGTTCATTAAATTCAACGCCCCAAGAAACTCCCACCCCAATTGCAACCTTGATGGCAACTGAGCAACTTTGTGTCCCTGTTCTCCAGACCCGTCGCCGCCAGTTCAAATCCACCCAAGGGACAAGGAAGGCTGCAACGTTTAAATATTCACTTTTTTGAGAAGGGCATGTCACTCAGTGCAGGAGCCTCTGCGGTTCTCCACCCTCCTACTTTTACCCTCCCAACAACCCTACGAGGTAGGATAAGCTGAGAGACAACCAGACAGTGATTGGCCCCCAAGGTCACACTCAGCGAGCTTCACGGCTGAGTGGGGATTCGAACCCTGATCTCCCAGGTCGCAGTTTGACACTCTTAACCATGGGTAGGCAACCTAAGGCCCGGGGGCCAGATCCGGCCCAATCGCCTTCTAAATCCGGCCCATAGACGTTCCTGGAATCAGCGTGTTTTTACATGAGTAGAATGTATCCTTTTATTTCAAATGCGTCTCTGGGTTATTTGTGGGGCATAGGAATTCGTTCATTTCCCCCCCCCCCCCAAAAAATATAATCCAGCCCCCAACAAGGTCTGAGGGCAGTGGACCGGCCCCCTGCTGGAAATGTTTGCTGACCCCTGCTCTTAACCATGGTGGCAACCATAACCTAGGTTTAAGGTGCCATTTGGCAATTTGCTTAATTATATCTGAGCTTGTCCTGGCCTAAGACTTTGCACCACAGGCAGGCAGCAGGTTCCAGGTTCCTCCATTTATTAAAGAGTCAAGCGATGAGAAAGATGCTTCTCTGCATGAGTCCCTGAAGCAGCAGGGAGAGAAATCTCCCAGTGGGGGGGGGGAGGGTTAAGGTCCTTGGGAGCCAGCCGGGACTCCTGCTAACTCTCCATCGCAAGACTGCAGTGTTGCCAAATTGAGCCACTCTTGCAGGGACAGCTATAAAAAGACTAGGAGGGGATACGGCTTTGGAGAATCGGATATCCTCTCTGCTCGATGGGAGGCATGCGTCCCACCCACCCACCGCCACCCCTCCTGCGAGGAGGGGGTTTAAAAGCTGTCTAGCCAGGCAGCATATGGAAAGGCTTACGCTGCCTGCCATTCACAACCCCTCCAGCGCTGGGCTCTCCTAGAAAGAATGCAAATATCATAGAATCCTAGAGTTGGAAGAGACCCCAAGGGCCATCCAGTCCAACCCCCTGCCAAGCAGGAAACACCATCCAAGCATTCCTGACAGGTGGCTGTCAAACCTCTGCTAAAAGACCTCCAAAGAAGGAGACTCCACCACACTCCTTGGCAGCAAACTCCACTGTCGAACAGCTCTTACTGTCAGGAAGTTCTTCCTAATGTTTAGGTGGAATCTTCTTTCTTGTAGTTTGAATCCATTGCTCCGTGTCCGCTTCTCTGGAGCAGCAGAAAACAACCTTTCTCCCTCCTCTATATGACAGCCTTTGATATATTTGAACATGGCTATCGTATCACCCCTTAACCTTCTCTTCTCCAGGCTAAACATACCCAGCTCCCTAATCCGTTCCTCATAAGGCATCGTTTCCAGGCCTTGGACCATTTTGGTTGCCCTCCTCTGGACACGTTCCAGCTTGTCAGTATCCTTCTTGAACTGTGGTGCCCAGAACTGGACACAGTATTCCAGGTGGGGTCTGACCAGAGCGGAATACAGTGGTACTATTACTTCCCTTGATCTAGATGCTATACTCCTATGGATGCAGCCCAGAATTGCATTGGCTTTTTTAGCTGCTGCATCACACCGTTGACTCATGTCAAGTTTGTGGTCTACCAAGACTCCTAGATCCTTTTCACATGGACATCTCCTAGATCACTGTATGTCTGTGGTAGCTGATCACTGGCTCCCCGCAAAGAAGCTGAACAACTGTGGCTCCCCTAAAAAAAAGCTCAACATTTTATCTCCTCCCTGAAAAAGCTCAACAACTTTGATCTGAACCCCCAAAAAGGGGGTAGATCATTGCCAGTTTTTAACTCTGTGAGTAGATCACAGTCTCTTGGGAGTTGGTCACCCCTGGATAGAGCAACAGGAGATCACTCCATCACGGGGATTCAAACCGCCGACCTTCTGATCAGCAAGCTCAAGAGGTTCAGTGGTTTAGACCACAGCGCCACCCGCATCCCTTTGATTTTAGAAAACCTCAGGGTCTGTCACATATGCAGGGTGGGACAGACCACCTTGGGAGGTTTGATGCAGAGGTTTGGTGGCCATCTGCCAAGGCTTCTTCGGCTGTGATTCCTGCGTTGCAGGGGGTTGGTCTAGATGGCCCTTGGGGTGTCCCTTCCAAACCATACAACTGTTTTGATTTTATCCTGAGCTTCCCCACTTCTCAACTAAACCTTTTATGGACATGATCTGAACCCTGAAATAAATAGCTACGGTACACCAAGAACTCTGGCCAGAAGTTTCAACAAAAGAAATAATATCTACTCGTGAGTCAAAATCAAATAGGATATATATTCTGTTAAGAATTACAGTCTTAAATGCAGTTGCCGATTAAAACAAAAATTATAATTTCAAACAAAGATACAGACTCAAACTCACAATAATATGTGTAGTATGTTATTATGTATAATATAAGTTTTGCATCGTACATCTGGTCCTCACTCCGGAAGTCCTTATTTCGACTCCTAATAGACTCTTCATTTCGGCTTTACATACAAAACGCCCTCTTTGAACTTTTGAATACGAATTTATATTCATTGTACAGTATTTGGTATTTTGTGTGCCTTATATTTGATTTTGACTCACAAGTAGATATTATTTCTTTTGTTGAAACCTCTGGCCAGAGTTCTTGGTATAGCTATTTATTTCAATGATCTGAACCCTGGCAGAAGAACAAGACATATCCCTGCAAAAAAATAAGGAAAAATATGCAAGGTGGGGGGGGAGAAGGAACTGGGGATGGGGCAGGCGGGGTTTGCAAGGAACTGATTCCTGAAAAATTAGGGCAGGGAGCATGGCGGCAAACCTCTCTGAATACACCTTGGATCCTTAATGCGTGGAGAAAGGCAGGACGAGACATGAGGAAGAGTTTCCAGCAAAGGTTATCCCGGGTGAGAGAAGCGTTATCAACAGGAATCTGTGTTCATAACAGATCATTTTGGTGCACGGAAGAAAACCCTTGGGTGAAACCTGAGACACACACACACACACACACACACATATATATTTAATTATCAGAAAGCAAGGCTTTTGAACACACAACTGAAGCAAATCTGTTTCAACTGAGCCTGTCATGGAGGGGGAAGAGGAGATGGAGAGAGAACCTGAAATCACCCTCCATAGAAAGGAGGAGGAGGAAGTGTCAGAATCTTATCCGCCCTGGACTCCCAGTTCTTGTGGCTCCAGACTCTGCTTAGGCACGGACAGGAGGGCTTGCACGATCCGGCGCAGCCAGGGTGGATAAAAATCAATGATTTTTTTTTATTTAAATCGGATTTTTTTGATTTAAATCGGATTTTTTTTTATTTAAATTGGATTTTTAAAATAAAATGCTTTTGGAGGAAAAATCTTTCTAAATATAGTCTTCTATTTAAGTTACATTGTAGTCCAAAGGCTATTCATCAGGAAATAAGGATTTGTTTTAAGTTTATCAAGTGTGCTAAAACTCAGTCTAAGTTTTTTTTAAAAAATGTTTAACCACATCAGTTAACAAACATGGATACATATGCTATCATGTTATTGTTTTAGTTAAATAAATTGTTTAAATGGTTATTAAGGAAATGATTATTTTTCTCCTTCCAATAAAGTACAGCAGAAAAGTTGTCCAAATATAAACAGTTAACTTATTAAACCTCACCATAATTTCATAATTATCTGTCTATGTATTTCTAGTAGTATAACCAAATCAGTAATTTTTGATATAACTGTAAAAACTACTCTGAAAATTTATTATTCCAAAAATGAAACCTTCATATGGTTGTAAATATTAAGACTATACCAGCAAGAATGAGTCTTTCTGTAAAAAAAAATATTTAAATCAAGTCTTACTGACTAGTGATTTAAATCAAGCCTTACTAACTAGTGATTTAAATTGTGATTTAAATCATGATTTAAATCAATTTGATTTAAATCATATCCACCCTGGTCAGAATCTTATCTGCCCTGGACTCCCAGTTCTTGTGGCTCCAGACTCTGCTTAGGCACGGACAGGAGGGCTTGCACGATCCGGCGCAGCCCTTTCGTGATGCCGCTTCTCTCTTTACGAAGCACGCATCCAGCAGAGAACCGGGCCATAAATAACCCTGCATGCACACAACTCCTAAAAGCACTTTCGGTCCACTCTGCAAAAACAAACAAACAAACAAACAAACAAACTACACACTTAAAAAAAGAAAGAAGCCAATTGAAAACAGCGGTTTTGGCAAGGGAGCCCTGGAGCATCTCACCTTGCACGTAGAGAGAGGGAGGTGCCAAGTCCTCTCGTGCCAGCCTGCCGGTGCCCGCGGGAGGGGAATTATCTTTGCTGGTGCAACGGACTGAGCCAGGGGTCAGCAAGCTAAGGCCCATGGGCCGGAAGCGGCCCGCAGAGGTCGTTTGACCGGCCCCCGAACCGAGCCACTGGCACAGCACGGCGCGGGGACTCGCTTCTGCGGTGCCAAAAATCGCGTCTGGACAGACGCCGAAAATCGCGGGCGCAATCCGGCCCACGGAGGGATCTCCGCAGGACAGATCCGGCCCAGGCAAGATAAACCTTTTTGGCCCCTTGAGCGATGCATCGACAAGGAGTGGGTTTAAGACCTCCAGGGCTACAGGTGGGAGGCAGTCTGGTGTAGTGGTTGGAGCAGGTCTTACCGGTAGGAGAGACCAGGGTTCAAATCTCCACTTGGCCATGAGGCTCACTAGGTGACCTCGAGGGGCAGTCTCTGCCTTTGTAACCCGCCTCGCAGGGTTGCCGTGGGCATTAAATGAGGAGCAGGGAGAACCACGTAAGCATAGAAATGCGAGACTGCAAGCATCTCAGTTGGCAGATTTAAAAAATAAAAAATTCAAGCTAGTAACTGTCTTGGAATTCCTAGCCACCTGTGACTACCTAGCAAGTAGGAAAAAAATTATCCGTCATCCTCTCCCATCTTTGGACGAATTATATAGCTCCTGTTGTCTCAAAAAAGCAAACAACATTTTACAGGATTCATCTCATCCTGGATATAGTCTGTTTGCACGGTTGCCTTCGGGCAAGAGATACAGAACAACTAAATCAAGAACAAATAGACTCAAAAACAGTTTTTATCCAAGAGCTATAACTATTTTAAATGCTGTAACCAAATGATATGATCTTTGGGGAGTCGTGATGGATGGTATGTATATGTATGTGTGGTTGAAAATGTATAAATGCATATGTGTGGCTGTAAATGTGGGATGGCATTCAATTTCGTTGTACTACGTACAATGACAATAAAGTATCTATCTATCTATCTAACTATCTATCTATCTATCTATCTATCTAGTTGTTAAATCCAAGCCTGCCTTACCTCAGTGTTCCATCCTTTCCACTGATTTAATATATAATATAATATATATGATACAATCATTCAGCCTGGACACAGAGGTCCAGCTTCGAGGGCCTTCTGGCGGTTCCCTCCCTGCGAGAAGCTAGGTTACAGGGAACCAGGCGGAGGGCCTTCTCGGTGGTGGCGCCCGCCCTGTGGAACGCCCTTCCAGCAGAGGTCAAGGAAATAAACAACTGCCAGACATTTAGATGACATTTGAAGGCAGCCCTGTTTAGGGAAGTTTGTAATGTTTGATGTTTTATCATGTTTTTAATATTCTGTTGGGAGCTGCCCAGAGTGGCTGGGGAAACCCAGCCAGATGGGCGGGGTATAAATAATAAAATCATTATCATCATTATTATATTCTTATTATTTGATGGAGAAACTTACAGACATTGTACTTCAACTCCCATCATCCCCAACAGCCTGGCCGATGGGGTTATGAATAACTTGTTGTTTAGTCGTGTCCGACTCTTCTTGACCCCCTGGACCAGAGCACGCCCGGCACTCCTGTCTTCCAGTGCCTCCCGCAGTTTGGTCAGACTCATGTTGGTAGCTTCAAGAACACTTGTTGTTGTTTAGTTGTTTAGTCGTGTCCGCCTCTTCGTGACCCCATGGACCAGAGCACGCCAGGCACTCCTGTCTTCCACTGCCTATCTATCTATCTATCTATCTATCTATCTATCATCTATCTATCTATCAATCATCTATTCATCTATTCATCTATCTATCTATCTATCTATCTATCTATCTATCTAGCTATCTGCCTGTTGTTGTTGTTGTTGTTGTTGTTGTTGTTTAGTTGTTTAGTTGTGTCCGACTCTTCGTGACCCCCTGGACCAGAGCACGCCAGGCACTCCTGTCTTCCACTGCCTCCCGCAGTTCGGTCAGACTCATGTTGGTGGCTTCGAGAACACTGTCCCACCATCTCGTCCTCTGTCGTCCCCTTCTCCTTGTGCCCTCCATCTTTCCCAACATCAGGGTCTTTTCCAGGGAGTCTTCTCTTCTCCTGAGGTGGCCAAAGTCTTGGAGCCTCAGCTTCAGGATCTGTCCTTCCAGTGAGCACTCCGGGCTGATTTCCTTCAGAATGGAGAGGTTTGATCTTCTTGCAGTCCATGGGACTCTCCAGAGTCTCCTCCAGCACCAGAATTCAAAAGCATCCATTCTCCGGCGATCAGCCTTCTTGATGGTCCAGCTCTCACTTCCATACATCACTACTGGGAAAACCATAGCTTTAACTATACGGACCTTTGTCGGCAAAGCTCCATTCATTTCCATGGGTCTACTCTGTGGTGCAACCCACCAAGGTCCCATTTGGGCTCCAGCCAGTCTCCTTTTAGAGCTTCTCCAGGTGGGCAAAGCCTTGCAGAGAGAGCAAGGGGCATGGCTTGAGATGTGAGCCACTGAAAACTGGCCAGCGGGTTTGACAAACCAGTATCCGTTCCAACTCTTTGAAGGAGGAGGAAGAAAAACCAAACAGATGTTTTCCCACAATTCTGGGAACCGCCTGGCAAGAGCCTCCGGATTCCCTCATCCTGACCCATTCAAATTTGTCACGGCCTTGAAAAGATCTCTTTTTTAAAAAGCGCAGCATGATTTTATCGTTGTTATTTGGGGGATAAGCAGGAGGGAAAGCCACACACGGACCCTTTGCCGATGCCAAGGGAACAGATGCAAGGCGAATTCTCTCCGGCTAGCGTTGCACCTCCGACCACAACGGCTGGTCCAATTATCAGGCAAGGGAAGGCGAAGATGGAGTGGGAAGATCAGAGCGTAACACTGGCATGCGTGGAAGAACCCAGGAAACTCCCAAGAACTGTTTGCGCTCCGAGGGAACCAGATGCAAAAAAGGGTCTCGTCACACAGAAGATGGAACAAGCAAACCCTGTGGGGTGCCACAGGGTTCTGTCTTGGCCCCAGTCTTATTCAACATCTTTATCAATGACTTGGATGATGGGCTCGAGGGCATCCTGATCAAGTTTGCAGATGACACCAAATTGGGAGGGGTGGCTAATACCCCAGAGGACAGGACCACACTTCAAAATGACCTGAACAGATTAGAGAACTGGGCCAAGGCAAACAGGATGAATTTTAACAGGGAGAAATGTAAAGTACTACACTTGGGCAAAAAAAATGAAAGGCACAAATACAGGATGGGTGACACCTGGCTTGAGAGCAGTACAAGTGAAAAGGATCTAGGAGTCTTGGTAGACCACAAACTTGACATGAGTCAACAGTGTGATGCAGCAGCTAAAAAAGCCAATGCAATTCTGGGCTGCATCCATAGGACTATAGCATCTAGATCAAGGGAAGTAATAGTACCACTGTATTCCGCTCTGGTCAGACCCCACCTGGAATACTGTGTCCAGTTCTGGGCACCACAGTTCAAGAAGGATACTGACAAACTGGAACATGTCCAGAGGAGGGCAACCAAAATGGTCCAAGGCCTGGAAACGATGCCTTATGAGGAACAGCTTAGGGAGCTGGGTATGTTTAGCCTGGAGAAGAGAAGGTTAAGGGGTGATATGATAGCCATGTTCAAATATATAAAAGGATGTCATATAGAGGAGGGAGAAAGGTTGTTTTCTGCTGCTCCAGAGAAGCGGACACGGAGCAATGGATTCAAACTACAAGAAAGAAGATTCCACCTAAACATGAGGAAGAACTTCCTGGCAGTAAGAGCTGTTCGACAGTGGAATTTGCTGCCAAGGAGTGTGGTGGAGTCTCCTTCTTTGGAGGTCTTTAAGCAGAGGCTTGACAGCCACCTGTCAGGAATGCTTTGATGGTGTTTCCTGCTTGGCAGGGGGTTGGACTGGATGGCCCTTGGGGTCTCTTCCAACTCTAGGATTCTATGATTCTATGATTTTTCTCCTGCTCCAGAGCGCGGGACTCAAACCAACGGATTCAAGCTACAAGAAAGGAGATTCTAACTACCGTATTTTTCGCTCTATAAGGCGCACCTGACCATAGGACGCACCTAGTTTTTAGAGGGGGAAAGCCCCATTTTTTTGAGGATCAGCTCAAATTTCTGTAGCTTCTTTTGCAAAAATGCTCTCCCCTCCTCAACTTTATCCTAACAACATCCCTTTGAGCAAGGCAGGGCTGAGAGACTGCTGCCTCAAGCTTTCCGGACGAGCTGGGTTTCGTCTCCCTGCCCAAGCCCAGGACCTGGCATCTCCAGTTAAAACAGATTCCAGTAGCAAGGCATAAGAGACCCTTTTAAGCCACTGAGCCCTCCTGGATCAGGCCAAAGGTGGCTCACCTACGTAGTCCAGCATCCCGTTTTCAGAGCGACCAACCAGGTGCCAATTCGAAGCAATGATTCTTCAACATCAACTTCGTTGTGCGGATGCCAGATTATCGTCTTCCAAAGAAACTCCTCTATTCCGAACTTAAAAATGGAAAGTGTAATGCTGGTGGTTCAACAAAAGTGGTGTAAAGACTCTCTCAGGGCAAATCTAATAAAATGTAGTATAAACACCGGCGACTGGGAAACACTGGCCTGCGAGCGCTCCAGTTGGAGAACAGCCTTGACCAAAGGTGTCATGGGCTTTGAAGGCACTCGAACTCAGGACGTGCTAAGAGGAAGGCACGCTTGGCAAACCCTCACCGGGATCAACTCCTGCCCGGAAACCTATATCCCCACTGTGGAAGGACATGTGGGTCCAGAATTGGCCTCCACAGTCACTTACAGACTCACTGTTAAGACTGTGTTCATGGAAGACAATCTTACTCAGCTACGAGGGATCGCCAAAGAAGGAGGAGGAGTGCAAGAGCAACTCTCCCTTCCTGCGATTTCCAGGAAGCGGGATTCAGAAGTGTCTGCTCCCTCCAACAAATGTACTGAATCGGGGGTCTCCCACTGTGGAGGCGACGTGTGCTCCCTGGTGTGCAGAGGGTCCCTTCCTCGGCTCAAAGGAGGCTTGAAAGAGACATCCCACAGTAAGCAATAGAACAGATGCCCGCTGCAGCTTTTCCAACATGCAAATTTGACCCAGGGACCCAGGTGGCGCTGTGGGTTAAACCACAGAGCCTAGGGCTTGCTGATCAGAAGGTCGGCGGTTCGAATCCCCGCGACGGGGTGAGCTCCCGTTGCTCGGTCCCTGCTCCTGCCAACCTAGCAGTTCGAAAGCACGTCAAAGTGCAAGTAGATAAATAGGAACCGCTCCGGCGGGAAAGTAAACAGCGTTTCCGTGCGCTGCTCTGGTTCGCCAGAAGCGGCTTAGTCATGCTGGCCACATGACCCGGAAGCTGTACGCCAGCTCTCGGCCAGTAAAGCGAGATGAGAACCGCAACCCCAGAGTCGGTCACGACTGGACCTAATGGTCAGGGGTCCCTTTACCTTTAAATTTGACCCAACATGCTCCCAGAAAGGTTACTCGCCCCAGCCCTGATACCAGGCTGCACTTTCTCTCCATGGGGCAAGCCCTCCCTCCATTCCCCTCACGACTCCCTCCGAATTAAATCCATCCTCCAGTTCGGTTACACCCTGACCCGGCCCTTAAACAGATCAATGGGGAATGCTAAATATAGACCTCCTTGCTATATGGCTATCCCTCCTTGTGGATCTTGGATCTCTGTCAATATCGAGTGGCAAACCTCCATGCCTTAATTACATCCAGGGTGGACCGGAGGGAGTAGAGGAGAGAAACTTCCTTGGAATGTCCTTTACCCATGTAATCCCCCACCCCCTTTTACCCCTAAAGCACTCATAAAAAGGTAAAGGGACCCCTAACCATTAGGTCCAGTCGTGACCGACTCTGGGGTTGCGGCGCTCATCTCGCTTTACTGGCCGAGGGAGCCGGCGTACAGCTTCCGGGTCATGTGGCCAGCAGGACTAAGCCGCTTCTGGCGAACCAGAGCAGCGCACGGAAACGCCATTTACCTTCCCGCCGGAGCAGTACCTATTTATCTACTTGCACTTTGACGTGCTTTGAACTGCTAGGTTGGCAGGAGCAGAGACTGAGCAACGGGAGCTCACCCCGTCGCGGGGATTCGAACCGCCGACATTCCGATCGGCAAGCCCTAGGGCTCCGTGGTTTAACCCACAGCGCCACCCGCGTCTCAAAAGCTCTCATACAACCCCGTTTTTCACACAGTGCAACTCTGCGCCCCCCAGGAAAAAAAATCTGGATTCCCTCCCCTACAAAGTACACCCCTGCCTGTTTGCCGAAGCAACACATTTTCCAGGAGGAGGACTGAAGAAGAAGAAGAAGAAGAAGAAGAAGAAGAAGAAGAAGAAGAAGAAGAAGAGTTTGGATTTGATATCCTGCTTTATCACTACCCGAAGGAGTCTCCAAGCGGCTAACAATCTCCTTTCCCTTCCTCCCCCACAACCAACACTCTGTGGGGTGAGTGGGGCTGAGAGACTTCAGAGAAGTGTGACTATCCCAAGGTCACCCAGCAGCTGCATGTGGAAGAGCGGAGACGCGAACCCGGTTCACCAGATTACGAGTCTACCGCTCTTAACCACTACACCACGCAGTCTGAAGGATAGGACACCCCCCTCCACATGAGCATGGGGCTCTTCATCTCAGGGCCAGCCAAGAATTGGTTTAAGACTGGTTCTTTGTGAATTCTTAACCCTGAAATGAAGAGCCTCATGCTATACCGACATAGAGAGGGGTGCAGAGGGTGTGTGAGAGAGGTAGGAGGAGTAACAGGGCACAATTTCCCCTATTCAGAATTGCCTGTTGTGCCTCTGCGTGAGTCAGCGTTCTGGGCCGAACTCCTCCCAATAAGGAGCCATGTTTGACACAGTGGATCCTCAGATGGGTGGGAGCTCTAAGGGCGGGCAGGTGTCCTAGCTCAGCAGCGGAGAAGCTGTTTTGCATGCAGAATGTTCCAGGCTCAAAAGCGAAGCACCGCTCCAGTTTTTAATCCAGGAGGGAAGATGCGTTTCAGAACTTTTACATGTTATTTTGTTTGGGGTTTTTTTTAAGAGGAAAAAGCGTGAGAGTCAATCATCACTTTATTGCTGTAAGACAGGGGGGTGAGGTGGGAGAAAAATAAATATATAGCTTCCTCCCTGGAGACCGATGCCTACGTGTTTTTCCAAAAAAATGAATAGACTGAAGGTGGTTTGCAGCAAAACGAGCGCAAGAGGCAAACGCTCAGATCACGCTGACACATTTTGAACAAACTAAATTAACTCTTATATAAAGATTCCGTTTCCCCCGCCCACACCCTCCCACAATCTCCCCCCCCCCGCCGTTTCCCCACAAGCGGCGAACAGAACCGGATTTATAAATATCAAGCCATCGCAGCAGCAACAACAACAAAATTCTGCATCTGATGAGCGTTCTTTCCGCAGACCGCCGAATGATATGTCTGCGGGTGGGCTAAATGGAAAAAAATAGTGTACAGCGGACGCTCGGGTTGCGAACTTGATCCGGTCACGATTTGGCGCTTCTGCGCATGCGCCGAAACCCAGAAGTAACCCGTTCCGGTACTTCCGGGTTCGGTGCGAGCGCAACGCGAAGCGTTCGCAACAGGAGGTATGACTGTACTCAGATGAATCAAATATTATTTATTGCATTAGCCATATGGCCATAGCACATAATGTGAAACCAGGCGGAAACCTGTCGCAAATGTACATAAAATACAACAGATACATTTGTACATTTTGTACAAATACATTTAAAAACTTTAAGTATAAAATCATGCTGAATGAAACAGATAAAATAAGAAGTAATAACAGGGCATGTCGACAGTGACTATGTCAGGAAGTTACATAGGTCTAGGGCAAGTTAGCCGAAGAGGTGGCCCCGAGTTTCAGTGCCTGTAAAATATAGATAGTCACACCACGTGTGACCAGGGGGCTGGCGTCTACCAATAAGTATTTCATGCGGTCGTCGTCCTGGGCAATGGTCGGTGGGATTAAGAGGAAAAGCCTGGGTCTAACTGTAACATATAGAGGGCAGTGAAAGAAAAATGGATAAAGTCCTCTATCTTTCCCTTGTTGCATGGGCAGAGTCGAAGATCCAGCGGAGTATTGGAAAATACACCCTGTAGGAATGCCGTAGGGATGGCGTGGCATCGTGCTAGTGTGAAGGCCCTTCTTAACGTGGGGTTTATCAGGTCACTCAGATAATGGGTCGGAGATCTGACTGCCTTCACGCGAGGAAACTACTCAGATGAACTATCTTAGGTGGCGGATCTTAAGATTCGTGATTACGCCCAGGTCCTGCTTTCCGGATTTCCTGTTGGGGGATCTGGCTGGACACTGCAGGAACAGGATGCTGGACTCAGTGGGCCCCCTCTGGCCTGACCCAGAAACCAGGCTCTTCTTATGTTCTTAAGACTCCTAGATAGATTGGCGGTGACTAACCGCAATAGCTAACCACGGAGGCAGAGAGGCTTCTGAAAACCAGCCACTCAGTGGCAGAGCTTCATGCCATAGCTGTCAACTTTTGGATTTGAAAATAAGGGATTTTTTCGAACTTTCGTATTTGAAAATAAGGGATGCCGCCAGGGCAGTGCAATGGCACCAAGTAGCCTCGCCACCCTGCGCTCCAGAGACTGCGCGCAAACGGGTGAGCGAAAGAGCGAGCGCATAGACGGCAGGCAGGCTGTCTGTCTGGTTGGGCGTGAGGGTCTGGCTGCACAAGGCATGCAAGCTCCGCCCCCAGTCGGTCTCAGACTCCTGATTGGCAGCCGAGCAACGCAGCTGAGGAGCCTCCCTGGCCGGCAGGGAGGGAGAGGAGCTGCTTCCTTTGAAATCCGGGGAATTTAAGGGATATCCACAATCCGGGATAGCAGCGGGAAATGGCATTGGAATAAGGGAGTTTCCCGCCAAAAAAGGGAGGGTTGACAGCTATGCTTCATGCTCCGGCACCGGGGGGCGGAGAGCAGGCGGGGTTGGCGTGCGTCCTGGGGGCATGGCACGCCGGGGGTGTGGCACCCAGCACGGGCAGGGGAGCAGCCACGATGGCACCCCACTGGGATCACGCTGCCGGGGGCAGTGCGCTCTCCCCCCCCCGCACTCCTCTTCCTCCGCCAGTGCAGCCACTGGGAACTGCAGAAGGGGGAGAGCGCTCTTGGCATTTGGTCACCCATGGGTGTTTCCCACAGGTGTCTGCTGCGAAGGATGCTGAAGAAGGTGAGCCTTTGGGCTAATCCAGCACTTAGGCTCTCCTGGTGTTCTTATGCTATCAATAATTATTTAGCTCTCTCTCTCTCTCTCTCTCTCTCTCTCTCTCTCTCTCTCTCTCTCTCTCTGTGTGTGTGTGTGTGTGTGTGTGTGTGTGCGTGTGTGTGTGTGCGCGTGAGAGAGAGAGAGAGAGAGAGAGAGAGAGAGAGAGACTCTCTTTGAAAGCACAAATTGCATCCCGGTCTCTGGTTTAGATTTACTGAACTCCCTTTTTCCGACCGCCACTAAATGGCTTTTTTCCTGAAGGAGCATCTCAACCCCCACCGTTCTGCCAGGACACGGAGGTCCAGCTCCAAGGGCCTTCTGATGGTTCCCTCCCTGCGAGAAGCCAAGTTACAGGGAACCAGGCAGAGGGCCTTCTCGGTAGTGGCACCCGCCCTGTGGAACGCCCTCCTGTCAGATGTCAAAGAGAACAACAACTACCAGACTTTTAGAAGACATGTGAAGGCAGACCTGTTTAGGGAAGCTTTTAATGTTTAAGAGATTATTGTATTTTGATATTCTGTTGGAAGCTGCCCAGAGTGGCTGGTGGGCGGGGTATAAATAATATATTATTATTATTATTATTATTATTATTATTATTACTATTATTTCAAAACAAGGCGATGGCATCGAAACCCTGGTCAAATGGCTGGGTGGGTTTTCACTTATTTATTTAATAAGGTTATGCAGGACTTAATGATAACGTTCCAAACTGCATTTCATATACTGGCATATACACACAAACACACACACACATTTTATATGCATATACATATGCATGTACAAAAGTTGTCACACGATTCTGTTTGACAGTGGGAACGGTCTCTCTCGGGAGGTGGCAGGATCCCCCCCTTCCTTGGAGGTTTTAAAGCAGAGAGTGGATGGCCATCTGTCATTCACGATCTAGTTGCAATTCTTGCGTTGCAGGGAACTGGGCTACTAGACCAGTGTTTCCCAACCAGTGTGCCTCCAGATGTTTTGGGACTACAATTCCCATCATCCCTGACCACTGATATTGCTAGCGAGGGATGATGGGAGTTGTAGTCCCAAAACATCTGGAGGCACACTGGTTGGGAAACACTGTACTAGACGACCCATGGAGCCCCTTACAACTCTATGATAATGGCAGGTCCCCTCTTAGAAAAGGCATCAGAACAGAATCCTTTTTTATTTATTTTTTAAAAGGGGTGGTGGATGTGATTGGCAGTTTCCATCATTACTTATCATGGGTTTAAACGGCTCAGGTCCGCAATACCTCAAGGACCGCCTCTTTCCACAGGAATCCACCCAGAACCCCAAGATCATCCTCTGAGGTCCTTCTTCATATGTTTCCACCTCGAGAGGGTGGCAACATGAGAACAGGGCCTTTTCTGCAGTGGCTCCCCGTCATTAGTTTGTTTTTGTTCTCATTTTATTATGTATTTTTGCATTCTCGTTTTGTATTATTACGTTGTGAACCGCTCCGTGATGTTTGGGTGAAGGGCGGGATAGAAATTTAATTATTAATAATAATGACACTTGCATTAAAAATATTTTTAAGAGGAAGACTGATCAATAAGGCGCACCATTTGTAAACTGATCAGGTAAACGTAGTAATGTATGGAAGTGAGAGCTGGACCATCAAAAAGGCTGATCGCCGAAGAATTGATGCTTTTGAATTCTGGTGCTGGAGGAGACTCTTGAGAGTCCCATGGACTGCAAGAAGATCAAACCTATCCATTCTTAAAGAAATCAGCCCTGCGTGCACACTAGAAGGACAGATCCTGAAGTTGAGGCTCCAAGACTTTGGCCACCTCCTGAGAAGAGAAGACTCCCTGGAAAAGACCCTGATGTTGGGAAAGATGGAGGGCACAAGGAGAAGGGGACGACAGAGGACGAGATGGTGGGACAGTGTTCTCGAAGCTACCAACATGAGTCTGACCAAACTGCGGGAGGCAGTGGAAGACAGGAGTGCCTGGCGTGCTCTGGTCCATGGGGTCACGAAGAGGCGGACACGACTGAACAACAAAACGTTAACTGCCCATACGTGTACATACCCACACACAAAATTTTACACGCACAACTTTTTCTCTTTCCAAAACCTTCTGTACCAGCTCCCTAAGCTGCTTGTGAAACTCCAATTAAGTTTCGAAATTGATTTGCCATGAAATCTGCCAACTACTGCCAACAGCCTTGCTGGCTGGGGCCTGTGGCAGCTGTGATCCAAAACATCTGGAGGGCACTGCACTGGCAAAGGCTGCAAAATCGGGTTGCCATTTGTTGCGTTCATTCGTTTACCCACATTTCTCTCTCTCTCTCTCTCCAAGGAGATCCCTTTCCTCACAACAACCCTATAAGGTAGGTTATAATAATAATAATAATTTATTATTTTTACCCCGCCCATCTGGCCGGGTCTCCCCAGCCACTCTAGGCGGCTTCCAACAATTATTAAAATACATACACATGTTAGGCCAATAATTACAGTGACTGACTCCAAAGTCACCCAGTGAGCTTCATGGGTGAGTGGGGATTTGAACCCTGCTCTCCCAGGTCCAGGTCCACCCAGGGACTCGGGTGGTGCTGTGGTCTAAACCACAGAGCCTAGGGCTTGCCGATCAGAAGGTCGGCGGTTTGAATCCCCGCGACGGCGTGAGCTCCCGTTGCTCAGTCCCTGCTCCTGCCAACCTAGCAGTTCGAAAGCACGTCAAAGTGCAAGTGGATAAATAGGTACCGTTGCAGAGGGAAGGTAAACAGCGTTTCCGTGCGCTGCTCTGGTTCGCCAGAAGCGGCTTAGTCATGCTGGCCACGTGACCCGGAAGCTGTCTGCGGACAAACGCTGTCTCCCTTGGCCTATAGAGCGAGATGAGCGCACAACCCCAGAGTTGTCCGCGACTGGACCTAATGGTCAGGGGTCCCTTTACCTTTACCTCACAGGTCCAGCACTCTAACCACTACACCAAGCTGACTTTCCCGTTTCAAGAAATTGAAAACTCAGAGGTGAGCCTGCAATCAGCCAGAATCCAAAAGGACCTTGTATAGAAGGTGCGATTTTTGCTTCACACCAACCGAAGACCCGTTCTGTCCCCAAAACCAGATATCCGGCGATATTGGAACAATCCAGCTTGGAGGATGGCTTCACACAAACACACACTCTCATTTCTAGGTGCAAACGAACTTTAAACAACCTGAAGGGTGAACACTACACAGGTGGTAACCAGGTCTGATGGAGGTCTCCTTGCAGAGATTACCAAGATACGTAAATCGAGGTCAGGGTTATGGGGGGGGGGGGGGAACATGTAAGTGACTTCTCCTGCCCACCTAGCAGTTCGAAAGCACGTCAAAGTGCAAGTAGATAAATAGGCACCGCTCCGGCGGGAAGGTAAATGGCGTTTCCGTGCGCTGCTTAGTCATGCTGGCCACATGACCTGGAAGCTGAACGTCGGCCAGTAAAGCGAGATGAGTGCCGCAACCCCAGAGTCGGACACAACTGGACCAAATGGTCAGGGGTCCCTTTACCTTTATAACCGTTTAAGGGACGCGGGTGGCGCTGTGGGTTAAACTACTGAGCCTAGGGCTTGCCGATCAGAAGGTCGGCGGTTCGAATCCCCGCGACGGGGTGAGCTCCCGTTGCTCAGTCCCTGCTCCTGCCCACCTAGCAGTTCGAAAGCACGTCAAAGTGCAAGTAGATAAATAGGTACCACTCCGGCGGGAAGGTAAACGGCGTTTCCGTGCGCTGCTCTGGTTCGCCAGAAGCGGCTTAGTCATGTTGGCCACATGACCCGGAAGCTGTACGCCGGCTCTCGGCCAATAAAGCGAGATGAGCGCCGCAACCCCAGAGTCGGACACGACTGGACCTAATGGTCAGGGGTCCCTTTACCTTTATGTAAGTGACTTAGAGCTCCTTGGGGGGGGGGTCTAATTTTTTTTCTTTTCTTTTTTAAAGGTCTAATATCTCCTTTCCCTCCTCTACGATCTTATTTATCACTCTTTCCACGGGGAGGTGGGATCTAAATGCAACAGATAAATAAGAAAAAATAAACAGCAGCACTCAGAGCAGATCCATTGAAATCAACAGATCGCGCCCCATGTCGGTGCTGCTGAGACCAGACCGAGGGGCGAGGCAAATTTCAGCCCACAAGCTCCAAATGGGTCCACTTGCAAGGATCACTTGGTTGGATGCAATGTGCCGTTGTTTTTTTAAAACTGAGTTTTCTCTTGTGGCTGAATAGTTGGGAAACATACCATGGGGGAGAGAAAGTGTTTAAAAAAAAAGTAGGGGGGGGGTTGCAAGGAAAGGGGGCGAAAAGATGGCTTCTTTATTGGCACCACATTTCACTAAAGCTGATTCGCCAGCCCAGATGTTCATCGCTATGACAGACAGCAACAACAACCCCCCCCACGCAACACACAGGGCCCAACGGCCGTTAGTGAGCGTGCAACGATAACACAGTCCACATTTGCCAGTGCTAAAATATTTGCTGTTGTTGCAGGGGGTTTGGAGATGAGATGGGGTTCCCAAATCTGTATTAGAGGAGCAGAAATCTCTTTTTGTTAATCGTTTGCTCCTAATCATCAAGACCCAAACTTGGAAAAATGTACACACACACACACACACACACACACACACACACACACACAAAATGCGCTTGCAACTCCCCCCCCCCCCCTTTCAATAAGACTGGTTTAAATTCTATAGTGTTTTTAAATCTATCACATGGTTTTTCTTTCTGCGTTCCCCCCCCCAAAAAAAATTTATCCCCTTCCCATTGGCCATCCTTTGTTCATTAAGGATCTAGGAGGGGGATTGAGACAAGGTGGGGGTGGGGGAAGGGAGGCTGAGAATGGTAAGCGGACATCCCCCCCCCCTTAAAAAAAAAAGCAAATTCTTGGAAATTTATTTTACCCGCTCTGCTAAATTCCCCCTTTTAAACAAGTTCTGCTGAGGAGTTTATTCTGTGAACTTGGAACATTTGGTAAGCAACACAACATCAGTTTATGAAGGGCTGGATTATTTTATTTATTTTTAAAGTGGTGTTGGGTGGGTGGGTGGGGGTAGAGGAGGAGAGGAGATCAGAATCCAGCTTTTAACAGAGTTCAGAAAACAACAACTTAGGGAGGAATTCGCCTCCTAAATTTCGCTCCTTCCTTGTGAATGAGACAAAAGACTGAGAGTCAGGAGAGGGAGGGATATACAGTATATCTCTATAGGGCAATTGTGGGACCGCTCAGAGTTTTAAAAAACACCAAAAACATCCCCCTCAACACACACTCGTAATAAAACACACACCCCACCGCAATCCTGCAGAAAAATTCTTCTTTTTTAGGAAGTTTTTATATTTTCAGAACTTTTCTGACCTCGCACCTAAAACACAACAGATTCTACATGCAATAGGATGAAGAAAGGGGGGGACGGGGGGGGGGACTCTTTTTCTTCAGTCTCTCGCCCTCCCACCAAAGTCGCCCACCCCCCTCAAAAAACAACAACCCAAAGTTAACTCTGCGGAAAAGCGCAAGTTGTTTGCTTGAAAGTTAAGAAGCAGAAGCCCAGAAGAACAGAAATTGGAGAAGCGATATAATCTGCTTTTATAGTCCGGCCTGCTGGTGAGTGAGACCCACTGAAATCGACAAGCGTGGGGAAACGGTTAGTTTCAGTGGTTTCTTTCACTTGGCGTAGAACCCATTTATTTTAAATAAATGTGCACACATATGAATTGATGTATACATGTACAGAGAGGACATTTCCAGGCTGAAGCCTTCTAAAGGGTAGCAGGAAAGAGCGCCCAGTTCTCCCCCCAAAAAATGATGCAGTTTCAAACCCTCAGAGGCGTAGGAGTTTATCCAAACTGCTGTCTCCAAATGCCAAGAACCAGAACAAAAGGCGCAAGTGCTCTCTCCAAAGTGAATCAAAGCGAGAGGGTTCAAAAACGCCCTTCGAGGCTGCTGATGCACCGTTAATTTTATTTTATTTTACTTTTTTGGAGCGGGGGCTGGGTGGGTTGGGGGGTCTGCAAAGGAAAGAAAGCAAGCCAACTCGCTCCGATGCCCCCACCCTGGAAAATGAGGGTGTATGTGGGGGGCAAGAGATCTGTTCCTCCGCGGGCTCCTCTCAACCTCCAAAACAAAAGACCCCCTTCGCCCGGGAAGCAATGGTGGAGAAGAGGTGCATGGTTGGGTTTTTAAAAAATAAAAAATGGAGGGGGGAGGGTAGAAGTTGAGAGCCATTTGCGAGAAACAGGGCAAAAGCAGGCAATTTGATAGAATCTCAAGAGCATCCGTCACCATCTGGGATTAGGCGAACAAGCCAAAACTATACAGAGATACATTGTTTTAAGTAAATATAAAACATTCAGGACTCACCCTGCAAATTCACAACCTTTCCCCATCAATGCATGGCGGTGTTGTCCGTCCCCTCCTTTAAAGAGGGGGGGGCGTTTTGCAGAAGGAAAAGAGGGGGCTCAGAAGTCAAGCGTCCTGGATGAGCCCCCAGTTCAGTTAATCCAATCTTGGAAAGTTTTGAGAGCTGGTGAGCGAGAGAGAGAAGGGAATAGTGACTCCCCAGCCAGGCTCTTGGCGGTGGGAGGGGCTGGAGGGGGGCCCCACTGGAGAAGGGAATGGGGAGGAGCTGGGAGACATGAAGACCAGAGAGGAGGAATGAAAGGGGGGCAGCGAGAGGAGAGAGAGAGAGAGAGAGAGAGAGAGAGAGGCCTTTTCCCAGCACTCTTGTTTTTCCATAGGAGACTTTTAAAAAGTTGCTTGCAAATGCGCATTTCTAGAAAGGGGAAAAAGCAAAAGAAACCCGCACGGGCAGGTCTAGAGTTGGAAGGGGACCCCGTGGGGCCATCTAGCCCAACCCCACCGCAATGCAGAAATCTCAACACAGCAGATGGACCTCCGCTTAAAAGCCTCCAAGGAAGGAGAAGTCGCCACGTCTCCTGGGAGTCAGGGTCCGGAGTCGAACAGCTCTTACTCACGGAAGGGGCACCCTCAACCCCGGTTGGTCAGAGGGGACGGGGCTGCCCTCTGCACATGCCCAGGCACACCCTCGCGGGCCTTTTGGCAGAGGTGAAATCCACCAAACACCACACAAAGGAGCATCACGGCACCTTGTTGTTGTTTAGTTGTTTAGTCGTGTCCGCCTCTTCGTGACCCCATGGACCAGAGCACGCCAGGCACTCCTGTCGTCCACTGCCTACCTATCTATCTATCATCTATTCATCTATCTATCTAGCTAGCTATCTAGCTATCTATCTGCCTGTTGTTGTTGTTGTTGTTGTTGTTGTTGTTGTTGTTGTTGTTTAGTTGTTTAGTTGTGTCTGCCTCTTCGTGACCCCATGGACCAGAGCACGCCAGGCACGCCTATCCTTCACTGCCTCCCGCTGTTTGGTCAGACTCATGTTAGTCGCTTCGAGAACACTGTCCCACCATCTCATCCTCTGCCGTCCCCTTCTCCTTGTGCCCTCCATCTTTCCCAACATCAGGGTCTTTCCCAGGGAGTCTTCTCTTCTCATGAGGTGGCCAAAGTCTTGGAGCCTCAACTTCAGGATCTGTCCTTCTAATGAGCACTCAGGGCTGATTTCCTTCAGAATGGAGAAGTTTGATCTTCTTGCAGTCCATGGGACTCTCACGAGTCTCCTCCAGCACCAGAATTCAAAAGCATCCATTCTTCGGCGATCAGCCTTCTTGATGGTCCAGCTCTCACTTCCATACTACTGGGAAAACCATAGCTTTAACTATACGGACCTTTGTCGGCAAGGTGATGTCTCTGCTTTTTAAGATGCTGTCTAGGTTTGTCACCTTAAAAGTTAGCAAATTCATTGTCCCCCCTGCCCCTCTTTTGTGGCATACGTAGTCGTACCAATGCAAAACTTGCTCTATAACAAATTTGGTCGTATTTTAAGATGCCGCTGGACTCTTTCATTGCCTGTTTTTTACGTTGTTTCACTCTACTCCCCATTTTACCCTCGCAACAACAGCCCTGTGAGGAAGGCCAAGATGAGAGGGGCTGGCCCCAAGGACACATCCAGCAAGCTTCACAGCCGAGCGGGAATCCGAACCCTGGTCTCCCAGGCCCTAGCCCAGGCTTCCTCAACCTCGGCCCTCCAGATGTTTTGAGACTACAATTCCCAGCATCCCTGACCACTGGTCCTGCTAGCTAACATCTGGAGGGCCAAGGTGGAGGAAGCCAAACCTAGCCCAACACACTAACCCCTGGCTCTCGTATGCCCAGAGAGTGTAGAAAACTCGCTTCTGAGGCCACACTCAGAGCTGTTTCCCTCCCAGAGCAGAGAAGCATGGGACATAAATGTAGCACATCAAATTTAACGGCCTAAAATATATTTTTGTTGGGGTTCAGAATTAGATGCAGGAAGCCACAGTTTTTTAAAAACAAAACCAAACAAAACAAAACAGGCACCTTAGATGCAATTGTGCATCTCACCATGACGATAAAAACTGTGGTCCAGCAATATCTGGGGAGAACCACCCTTTGGTGGCCTGCAGTTTCATGCTAAAACTATGTTTAGTTTCATGCTAAAACCAGTACGTTTCCGAGCACAATTCAAAGTGTTGGTGCTGACCTTTAAAGCCCTAAACGGCCTCGGTCCTGTATACCTGAAGGAGCGTCTCCACCCCCACCAGTCAGCCCGGACACTGAGATCCAGCGCCGAGGGCCTTCTGGCGGTTCCCTCCCTGCGAGAAGCAAAGCTACAGGGAACCAGGCAGAGGGCCTTCTCGGTGGTGGCGCCCGCCCTGTGGAGCGCCCTCCCATCAGAGGTCAAAGGGATCAACAACTATATGACCTTTAGAAAATACCTGAAGGCAGCCCTGTTTAGGGAAGCTTTTAATCTGTGATGTGTTGATGTATTTTAATGCTTACTGGAAGCCGCCCAGAGTGGCTGGGGAGACCCGGCCAGATGGGCGGGGTAGAAATAAATAATAATAATAATAATAATAATTATTATTATTATTATTATTATTATTATTATTATTGGCATGTTAAGGTTGCAGCATCCAAAATGAGAAGACTTGTACCATTTTGAACTGCCTTAGGTGAGGCAAGGGGTGGGGTGGGGGACAAAGCTGGACCCCCGCCCCCTAAAGGCCACCCGCCCCAGGATAGTGTCTACCTGAAACTAGCAAGACCCAGGTTCGAATCCTGTTGCCGGTTAACGCATGCTGCACGTCACACCTCTCCGTTGAGCCTACCTCGCAGGGCTATGCGGCGGATCATAATGGGACTATAAAGGTAAAGGTACCCCTGGCCATTAGGTCCAGTCGTGCCCGACTCTGGGGTTGCGGCGCTCATCTCGCATTATTGGCTGAGGGAGCAGGCGTACAGCTTCCGGGTCATGTGGCCAGAAGGACTAAGCCGCTTCTGGCGAAGCAGAGCAGCACACGGAAACACCGTTTACCTTCCCGCCGGAGCGGTACCTATTTATCTACTTGAACTCTTGCTTTCAAATTGCTAGGTTGGCAGGAGCAGGGACTGAGCAACGGGAGCTCACCCCGTCGCGGGGATTCGAACCGCCGACCTTCTGATTGGCAAGCCCTAGGCTCTGTGGTTTAACCCACAGCGCCACCTGCGAATGGGACTATAAGGTACAGGTAAAGGGACCCCTGACCATTAGGTCCAGTCGTGACCGACTCTGGGGTTGCGGCGCTGATCTCACTTTATTGGCCAAGGGAGGCAGCGTACAGCTTCCGGGTCATGTGGCCAGCATGACTACCTATCTCGCAGGGCTATGCGTTGGATCATAATGGGACTATAAAGGTAAAGGGACCGCTGACCATTAGGTCCAGTCATGTCTGACTCTGGGGTTGCGGCGCTCATCTCGCTTTATTGGCCAAGGGAGCTGGCGTACAGCTTCCGGGTCATGTGGCCAGCATGACTAAGCCGCTTCTGGCGAACCAGAGCAGCGCACGGAAACGCCGTTTACCTTCCCGCCGGAGTGGTACCTATTTATCTACTTGCACTTTGACGTGCTTTCGAACTGCTAGGTTGGCAGGAGCTGGGACCGAGCAACGGGAGCTCACCCAATGGGACTATACAGCACAGTAAATTCTGTGGCGAACCTAGAGTCTTGCTGACTTTTACGGAATAAACCCCCACCTCAAAAGAGCTTAAAAGCGCTGCCTGGATCAGTGAAGCCAGCTCGGGCCTCAAGAGAGTTGAGAATCTCTGCAGTTTTTGACCCAGGGAAGTGAGGGGAAAGTTTGGGGGGCACAAATGTAGATAATACTCTCCCCTCCAGACCAACACACACACACACACACACACACACACACAGAGAGAGAGAGAGAGAGAGAGAGAGAGAGAGAGAGAGAACGAATGAGAACACATAAAGCTTCAAAGGGAATCTTCTGAAGCGTAGAAGGAATGTTAAGTTTTTCTGCACCACAGCTGTCTGAAGTGGCTAAAACTTCCACGTTCGCCCCCCAAGCCGCATTTTTTCCCAAGGCTGCAGGGGCTGTAGATAAAACGCTGGCATTTGTATTTATCCCACGCTCCTCCGACACGCTGTTTGTTGCTATTGCTTTTTTAAAAATGATCAAACGGCCTTTTGGAGCAGAAGCGTTTCATACTTCTAGTCCGTATGATAACGGAAATGAACCCTGCAGTGTTTAGTAAGCCAAGAAGTTGCATTTGCCATCTTCTCAGTGTGAGTTTGGTCACCGTCCTCCGCCGGGGCTTAGGGTGGGGTACATAGCTGCTCCCTGCTCCTATAATTTTACCCTCACAACCAGGGGTGTAGGAAGGGGAACGAAGGGGGCGGACCGCCCCAGGTTCCATCATGGAGGGGGGTGACAAATTATCAAGGAACAATTACTGCCCTAATAGGGTGGTTCATAAAAAACGTTTCTTTTTTGAAAATACCTGCTCCAAAGGTCTTATCTTACTATCCTAGGGATTATATAGCTATATATGAAATTTCATGCATATCAATTAATATCTTGACCCTCCTCCACGGAAATAGCTGTTCACTTGGCCGTTTTCCTATGTCGTGAAGGCTGAAATTTCAATTCAGTGGAGCACTTACTGTTCCCAACCTAACCCTGCAGAAAGCCATCTAATTAGACTTTAATTTGATTTTGACATGTTTTTAGGAGGTAATTTAATTATTGTTTGATTTCATACCAATGTTATGTATCTGATGTTAGCCACCCTGAGTCTGACTTTGGCCAGGGAGGGCGGGATATAAATAAAAGTTTTTTATTATTATTACTTGTTATTATTCCCTTTGTAAGAAAATATGAAATAACATAAAACCATTTTTGCAGGCAAAAAAATAAAATAATAATAATAAAATCAAAGGGGGGGTGACAAGAAATTTTCTGCACCGGGTACCACCTGACCTTCCTACGCCTCTGCTCACAACACCCCTGTAGTGTAGGTCAAGCTGTGTGCCTGACTGCAGATCACCCAGAGGCTGAGTGATGTTTCAAACATGTGTCACCCTGGTCTCTTAACCATTGCACCACACTGGCTGCAAGGTTTTGAAAGAAACACAGGGAGCTGCCTTCTATAGACTACCTCTGTATTGCCTACACTGGCCGGCAGCAGCTCTCCAGGGTTTCGGGCAGGGAGCCTCTCGCAGCCCCTAACCTGGAGACGCTGGCCATCCCATTTGATACCTTCTACATGCATGGGGGCTGCTCGGCTCCTGGGCTACGGCCATCCCACTAAAACAAAAAACTCCCTAAGGTTCCAGTCCTCATTGTTCTGAATTCAATAGGAGCAGATAAAGCTGCAGTAATCCAAGTCGGGCCACTCACTGGTCCTTCTTGCTCAGTATGGCTGGACACTGACTGGCAGGGTTGGAGACACTGAATATTTCCCAGGCCTACCTGGAGATGCCAGGAATTGAACCTGAGACCTTATGCATGCAGAGCAGGTGTCCTACCACTAAGCAGCCGCTTTCTGATATTTTAAGCACCCCGACCAGAAACTCAAGATATACAAGCTAATCACCAAATGGCACCTTAAGCCTAGATTATGGTCACCACAATTGAATGTCAGACTATTATTATTTTTGCAATGAGGTTGAATTATTCTCATTATCACTACCGTATTTTTCGCTCTATAAGGCGCACCTGACCATAAGACGCACCTAGTTTTTAGAGGGGGAATTTTTTGAGGATCAGCTCAAATTTCTGCAGCTCCTTTTGCAAAGGAGAAAAGCCCCATTTTTTTGAGGATCAGCTCAAAGTTGTTGAGCTTACTTTGCAAAGGGGAAAAACCCTGTTTTATGGGGTTTAACTCAGTTCTGCAGCTTCAGGAAAGGGAGCCATTTCTACAGTTTCCAGACAGATAATCTAATCAGCCAGTCCCATGTCACTGGGGAAACAGCCTCCCTCTGCAAAGGGGCGGGGCTGGAATCTCTCCCTTATCTCTCTCCCCGATCATTTGCTGATCAGCTGATCAGGGGGCTTCCTTTCAACACCCCCTTCTCTCTCTCTTTCTTTTCTTTTTTTAAAAAAGCACAATCTGCTTTGCCCCTGGGCAGTTCAGCTCCAGGGAACCACACATTCGCTCCATAAGACGCGCAGACATTTCCCCTTACTTTTTAGGAGGGGAAAAGTGCGTCTTATGGAGCGAAAAATACGGTATATCATTTTTATACTGCTTAATATTTTAAAGGGGAGAAAATCTCAAAGTGGTTTGCAACACCTTGAAACATCCAATCAAACAACCAATCCAGAATAAAACAAATTCAAGCTTCAAGGAAAATATTTCAGATCCTTCTCTAAGGCAACTCAGATGGATGCAGAAAGCACAAGAAAAACCCAATCAGGAAAAATAAAGTGCAGTGATATCAAAGCAGTAATAGCTCTCTCTCTCTCTCTCTCTCCTCTCTCTCTCTCTCTCTCTCTCACACACACACACACACACACACACACACACACACACATACACACACACACACACTGAACAGCAGAAGTCTCAGGGGGCTGTCTGGCTACAGGAAGATTAGAAACAGGTACCAGGCAGATCTCTCTAGGGAGGAGATTCTGCAGCTGGGGCTCCACCTAGGGGGAAGATCCCTTCTTTTCACCGTCAACCTCAGATTAGGGAGGCACCCGGGCAGGGATCTCTGCCAGGAGGTCAGAAGATAAGCAGATGATGATACGGAAGGAGGAAATCTTCCGGGTCCCCAACTTTGAAAGTTAGCAAGTTTCTAGTCCCCTTGACT
Organism: Darevskia nairensis; assembly: GCA_034642065.1. Classification (NCBI taxonomy): domain Eukaryota; kingdom Metazoa; phylum Chordata; class Lepidosauria; order Squamata; family Lacertidae; genus Darevskia; species Darevskia nairensis. The sequence continues at coordinate 59,321 of JAWWNI010001755.1, forward strand.
CTGAATAAAGAGCTGATTTGAAATACATTGGAACACAGGAAGCTGCCTCAGGGCTCATTCTGATTCCTTTTAAAGTGAGAGCTGGACCATCAAGAAGGCTGATCGCCGAAGAATGGATGCTTTTGAATTATGGTGCTGGAGGAGACTCTGAGAGTCCCATGGACTGCAAGAAGATCAAACCGATCCATTCTGAAGGAAATCAGCCCTGAGCGCTCACTGGAAGGACAGATCCTGAAGCTGAGGCTCCAAGACTTTGGCTCCTCATGAGAAGAGAAGACTCCCTGGAAAAGACCCTGATGTTGGGAAAGATGGAGGGCACAAGGAGAAGGGGACGACAGAGGACCAGATGGTGGGACAGTGTTCTCGAAGCTACCAACATGAGTCTGACCAAACTGCGGGAGGCAGTGGAAGACAGGAGTGCCTGGCGTGCTCTGGTCCAGGGGGTCACGAAGAGGCAGACACGACTAAACAACAAAATGCATAGCAGGTGAGATGATGATGATAACCATAATAATCATAATCA
>JAWWNI010001757.1:47500-48681 GCA_034642065.1 Darevskia nairensis
CCTTCCTTCCTTCCTTCCTTCCTTTCTGGATTCCTTCCTTCCTTCCTTCCTTCCATTCTGGATTCCTTCCTTCCTTCCTTCCTTCCATTCTGGATTCCTTCCTTCCTTCCTGCCTTCCTTCCTTCCTTCCTTCCTGCCTTCCTTCCTTCCTTCCTTCCATTCTGGGTTCCTTCCTTCCTTCCTTCCTTCCTTCCTTCCTTCCTTCCTTCCTTCCTTCCTTCCATTCTGGATTCCTTCCTTCCTTCCTTCCTTTATGGATTCCTTCCTTCTTTCCTTCCATTCTGGATTCCTTCCTTCCTTCCTTCCTTCCTTCCTTCCTTCCTTCCTTCCTTCCTTCCTTCCTTCCTTCCATTCTGGATTCCTTCCTTCCTTCCTTCCTTCCTTCCTTCCTTCCTTCCTTCCTTCCTTCCTTCCTTCCTTCCATTCTGGATTCCTTCCTTCCTTCCTTCCTTCCTTCCTTCCTTCCTTCCTTCCTTCCTTCCTTCCTTCCATTCTGGATTCCTTCCTTCCTTCCTTCCTTCCTTCCTTCCTTCCTTCCTTCCTTCCTTCCTTCCTTCCTTCCTTCCTTCCTTCCATTCTGGATTCCTTCCTTCCTTCCTTCCATTCTGGATTCCTTCCTTCTTTCCTTCCATTCTGGATTCCTTCCTTCCTTCCTTCCTTCCTTCCTTCCTTCCTTCCTTCCTTCCTTCCTTCCTTCCTTCCTTCCTTTCTGGATTCCTTCCTTCTTTCCTTCCATTCTGGATTCCTTCCTTCCTTCCTTCCTTCCTTCCTTCCTTCCTTCCTTCCTTCCTTCCTTCCTTCCTTCCTTCCATTCTGGGTTCCTTCCTTCCTTCCTTCCTTCCTTCCTTCCTTCCTTCCTTCCTTCCTTCCTTCCATTCTGGATTCCTTCCTTCCTTCCTTCCTTCCTTCCTTCCTTCCTTCCTTCCTTCCTTCCTTCCTTCTTTCCTTCCTTCCTTCCTTCCTTCCTTCCTTCCTTCCTTCCTTCCTTCCATTCTGGATTCCTTCCTTCCTTCCTTCCATTCTGGATTCCTTCCTTCCTTCCTTCCTTCCTTCCTTCCTTCCTTCCTTCCTTCCATTCTGGATTCCTTCCTTCCTTCCTTCCTTCCTTCCTTCCTTCCTTCCTTCCTTCCTTCCTTCCTTCCTTCCTGGATTCCTTCCTTCCTTCCTTCCGTCCATTCTGG
>JAWWNI010001758.1:7500-54798 GCA_034642065.1 Darevskia nairensis
CCTGGCCTCCCCCTCCTCAGCAGCCGGACCCCAGGCTGCTCCATCCGAGAGGAACCAGGCCCTGCCCGAGTGGAATTAGTATACAGAAAGCAGCAAGGCAATACTCAATTATGGCAGCAGTGATAGAAAATATTTTCTCACTTGGAAAACTGAAATTTGAAGGCAGCACTTCAGTAACAGGCTTGACAAAGAAAAGTAAATAGGCTACAATAGTACTAGTGTGGCTTGACTGACCGGACACTAAGTCTTCTACAGCTCCACTAAATTATACCAGATAATAGATAAGGATTTAAATACTGCCTTTGAGAACTATGGCATTCTCTCGAGGCAGTTCAAAATAACACTCATAAAACACATGGCGTTAACCAGGGAGGCAACCCTCAAACAGGCACGCACAAAACCCTCCTTTGACACGGGAAGTGGTCGGCCGGAAGCGGGCAAAGGGGCGGGTTCCTTCTCCTTCGCTAGGCTACGGAATATTTCCCTTTCCAAAAATGGCGCCCGCTTGTACCCTCTTTTTTATATTGTTGTTGTTGCGGCGGCGGAAGTCTCACTATGGTAGAAAAGGGCGGATTTTGTGGAGAGGCTGTGGGCGCCATTTTTGAAGAGAGAAATGGCTATCCGGAAGCCTCTATGGCGGATTTTGTTGCTGTCGCCATTTTGGTCGAGGGAAATTATTTCCGGAAGCGGCGACATTTTGACCGATGGCAGTTATTGCCAGAGGCGCCATTTTGAGTAAGGGAATTAATTTCCGGGAAAGCCTCCATTTTGCAAGTGGGCAACTATGGCAGCCGGCGCCATTTTGGGTGAGGGAAATCGATGCCGGAAGCGCCGGCATTTTGAAAGAAGGCAGTTGTTGCCAGCGGGGCCATTTTGAGTAAGGGAAATAATTTCCGGAAAAGACTCCATTTTGCAAGTGGGCAGCGCCATTTTTGTTGAGGGAAATCGATGCAGGAAGCGCCGACATTTTGAAAGTTGGCATATGTTGCCATCGGCGCCATTTTCATTAAGGGAAATAATTTCCGGGAAAGGCTCCATTTTGCAAGTGGGCCGCGCCATTTTTGTTGAGGGAAATCGATGCCGGAAGAGCCGACATTTTGAAAGTAAGGGGCGGGGCTTGTTGCTGAGAGAGAGACGGAGCAACGTCACACGCAGGCACGCTCGGCTGCCGGCCGGCTCGCTCGCGCGTCGCCCGTTTCCCGGCGTGCCTCGCGCGCCCTCCGTTCCCCCCGGCCGCTTCTCCCTCCCGGTCGCCCTGCGGAGACGCCAAGATGGCGGCCAGCAATTACTACGGCTTCGCGGCCGGCGCCGGAGCCCCGTACAGGTACGTGCACCTGAGGGGGGCGAGGGCGGCCCGCCCGGGGGAGGGATCTGGACGACGCCCCGCCTCCTCCTCCGGCCAGGTGGGGGGGGCGAGAGGCCTGGAAGCGGCTCTTCACAGCAACCCGGCCAGGTGGGCCAGTGCGGGCAGCGCAGTCTCCCTTCTCGGAGGGCAGAGTTCTACAAGGCTTCAGCTGTCCGTGCAGCAGCCCTGCCAGGTGGGCTGAGTGATGATGGTCCCCTAATTCATAGCTGTCAAGTTTTACCTTTTCTCACGAGGAAGCTTATTCGACATAATGGAATTTCCCTTAAAATAAGGGAGAACTTGACAGCTATGCTCCAATTATGGTAAGAAAGAGAGGGCAGCTGAGAGGACAGACACCCACATTCTGCCCTGACCACATCCCAGCACAGTACCCCTGTCAGTCTGTTACAGCAAACGCACTGCTGGTGTCCTAACTCATAGTAATAACTTACCAGTTATGAAGAAGTGCGCATGCACACGGAAGCTCATAGCAAGAACAAACTGAGTTGGTCCTTAAGGTGCTACTGGAAGGAATTTTTTTATTTTTTATTTTGTTTTGACTATGGCAGACCTACCTGTTACCAGTCGTCGTTATTGATGCCAAGTCAGAAATTTTGAAATCATGGAGCACTTTGGAGTTGCTGGGGGGGTGTCTTTATTTAGTTGGGGGAAGGAGATTGCTCATTGTATTTAATTTATTTGCAGCATAGCTCAGTCAGTAGAGCATGAGATTGTCAATCTCACGGTTGTGAGTTCAAGTTCCATGTTGGGCATGGATCCCTTTCAGCTCTATAATTCTTGCATTCTATGATTCTTCTGAATCCATCAAGCTTGATAACCACCACTACATCTTGTAGCAGCAAATTTCATAGCTTAAATTTCTGTCTCACTGGCAGCTGAAGTATGTTCAACAGGAACCGAGGGAGAAAAAGAGAAGGTCGGCTTGCCATCCCAGATGAACTTCTGGTGGGGACGGTTTTGACCATGGGAAATCCCTTACAGCTATATTGATTTCATTGATAATCCACCTGCTTGTTGCTGTGCTGTTATTGCCACCCACTAATAAGATTGTCTAGGCAGCATACAAAGCAGAACCAACATCTTGCAATATTTAAACATACAAAGCACCATGATTTAAAACTACAAAAGATCAATAAAACTTTGGTTTGAATGGAGGCAGGATTTACAAATACAATTTATGTTTTCGTTGTTTTGCATTTTCCCTTAGTGGCCACCACTTTTTTTTTCAACCTCTTCGGTATCTCACTTGTCGTCTTCCTTTTCAGCGCCCAGCCTGCTCCAGCTTACTCCCATCCCGCAACAGCAGCCAGCTACACAGTCCAGCAGAGCCCTGCGATAGAGCACCCTGTGGCCCCCGCCTATACTCCAGCTTTACAGGTGGCCAGGTCTGTGGCATCTGCAGCATATGGGGGCTACCAGCCACCGCCAACGCAAGACTACGGGTATGGGACACGGCAACCAGAGCCAACCCCCCAGCCGACTGTCACCCAGAACTATCAGGTAGCTGCTAATCAGTATCCTCACATTGGTGGGTTGGGAGACAACTAGTGGCCCTGCAGATGTTGTTAGACTCCAGACCCATAAGCCACAACAAGCATTCCAAATATCTAGGAATGATGGGAGTGATGGCCACAGGTGCCCCTTCCCTGATATTTTAGAGGCTGGAATAAAAGTATTTTGCATACTGGTGTTTTATAATTGTCCTGCTCCATGGGGTGTTCTCTGGGTCTAGTGTCTCAGTCCCAAACACTTCCCAAGAGAATGGGATTCACGGTGCGGCATTGCCTCAACAAGTCATGGTCAGGTACAGGGAATCATTCAGCTGTATGTCCAGGCAAGGGGCAGCACAGGAAGGAGGTAGGAGAAGGACCCAGAATCACGAGCCAGGAGCCAGAGACCTGTGTTGTTTCTTGCAAGAGGCACACATTTTATGAGCTAGTCCCCACCACCCCTTTTTGCTTCCCTGATGGGGCCCAAAGGAAAGCAGAGCAAGGCGTTGGACAGGCTTGGTGCAGCAGTTACCGGAAGGAGGTGTACAGGGCACCATCCTACTGTCTTAGGGACCACACTCCATATTTGTGTCAGGTTTACTCCTGAACCTTCTCTTCTCCCTTCCCATAGGTGTCAATAAATTCCGTGCAGGTGAGTGAGCAGGTTGGCAGGGAAGGGGGCCCATCCCTCATCTGTACCTAGAATAGAAACCAAGTGGTCTGCCGAAGGAAGGAAGACCTCCTCCATGCTCATCCAGTCCCCTATAGGCTAATATTTTTTTCAGACTTATAACATTTGTGGGCTTATTTACAAAGCTGTTGCAGTGCATGTTTTATGTGTCTAATATGCATATAATTGTGGGAGAGGGGGAATAGTAAGTGTTTGCCATAAGTACAAAAGGGGTTGGAATCTGACTATTCCAAACACGTCTAGTCTGTATTCTTGTTACAACGAGGCTTGACAAAGAGCTGTGCTGGGTGGGTCTGGACAATGTCTGTTTTAGGTCTTGTATTCCTTTCCAAGGCCCTTAGCAACTTGGGTCCAGGTTATTTTAAGGATCAGCTGACCCATTAGTGATCCCTGGGATCATTGGAGAAGTCTCTGTTGGTGAACCCGCATGGCACGCAATGACCAGAGGCCAATAATTCAGTGTTTTGGGCCCAAGCCTTTGGAACTCCGTCCCACCTGAGATGAAATAGGCATCATCCTTGCTGAACTCAAGGCACATGGCAAAGACTTCTGTATTCCAGCAGGCATTTTAATGTAGTGTTTCGGATTATGTTTGGTTTTATGATGAATTTTTGTTTTATTCTCCACATGGTTTGTTTTTATGAACACAACTTAGTCATGCTAGTATATGTTGTTGGCATCCATCTGTCTTGAGAGACAGTGGATTGCCACTCTGGGGGTGAAGTCTAAACGCTGTGTGAGCAGCATCAAAGTGACCTCCCCGGGGCACAAGCCTGGCCAGTGGGTCTGAGGGTCCTGGGCTGCCCAGACAACAAGACCCCCTTCTTGGTCTCGCTGATGGGGTCCAAAAGAAAGCAGACCAATACATTTGGCACCAGCTTGGCTGCAGGAGTTGCTGGAAGGAGGTGGAGGTTTAGGATCAGAGTTTTCCTTCTTCTAGATGGGCTCCCTTCCCAGGTGTACGAGACCCACCTGCCCCTCACTTGCCTCTACAACACATGCAACCTCCTTCTGACCCCTCTTGGTCTTGTCCACTTAATCTGCTGGAGTCCCTAACTCGCCAGAGGTTTGAGGCCTATTAGCTACCCTCAAGGCTGTTGTCGTAGAATCGTAGACTTAGAAGGTATCCCAACCCCCTGCAATGCAGGAATCTCATCTAAAGCATCTCTGACAGATGGCAATCCAACCTCCGCTTAAAAATCTCCAAGGAAGGAGAGTCCACAACCTCCCAAGGGAGTCCGTTCCACTGTTAAATGGCTCTTACTGTCAGAAAGTTCTTCCTGATATTTAGTCGGAATCTCCTTTCTTGTCTCTTCTTTTCCAGGCTAAATATCCCCAACTCCTTCAACCGTTCCTCATAAGGCCTGGTTTCCAGACCCCTTGATCATCTTGGTTGCCCTCCTCTGCACTTGTTGCAGCTTGTCAATATCCTTCTTAAATTGTGGCGCCCAGAATTGTCACATGCTGACAGCTTCTAGGAGCCGCAGGTGAGAGCTGAGTGCAGGGTGGGGACCAAAGGGGGACAAGCTACCCCAAAAGGAGCATGATGTGTCCCCCACAAATGTACTACCCCTCCCCTAACACCTCATATAATACCTTTGCTAACATAAAATAATAATAATGATTTTATTATTTATACCCCACCCATCTGGCTGGCTTACCCAAAGGACCAATACAGCAACTGTTTTGGAGAGCAAGTGAAATCAATTCCTTTCTGACTTTAGTGGGCTACACACACACATAGATAGATATATGGGTATGGTTGAAGCTATAAATTTGTTCTCAGAGCAGCTAGGGGGAGAATTCTTTCCCCCAAGCATCTGAAGAAGTGTGCATGCACACAAAAGCTTATACCAAGAACAAACTTAGTTGGTCTCTAAGGTGCTACTGGACAATTTTTTAATATATTTCAACTGTGTCAGACCAACACGGCTACCTACCCGAATCTTTCCCCAAGCAGTACAACCTGGAATAACTTTTTTTTAAGCATCCATTTATTTTTACAATTAATATACTGCCTCTTCCAGCTGATCAGAAACTGCATTGCAGGGGGAATATGGAGGAAACACAGGAAGGAAGGACTTCTGATGGGATGGAATAATAGGAGTCATCAGGCATCACCTTCAAATGAGGTTGGGGGCTCCATGGAGATCCTGGACTGCTCCACTTTGCTTGAGTGGAATGAGAGAGCCACAGTGATGTCGCTAGCTTTCCTGGATAATGTTGTCATTTGGAAGCCCCCAGGGGGATCTTTATTTACTCCAGTACTTCCATTCAGGACAGGAAACAAATGTGTCCTATTGGAAACTATCAGTAGGCTTCTCAATATTTTGTTTGATGGTCTCTCCAGGAGGAAATAAAACTGCTTCTCTGGTTTTTTATTTTTGCCCCAATACGTTACCTTTCCTGGAGAATCGAATGATTCCTTGGGGTTATTTTAAAGTCATAAGAAACGTCCTCTGGTGTCAGGCTTCTCCAGTCCAGCATCCTGTTCCTCACGGCTGCAACCACCTGCCTCTTCTGGGAAGCTGGGAAGCAGGGCGTGACTAACCAGCAGCACCTCTTCCCACTTGGAGCCCAGCAACTAACATGCAGAGGCAAACTGCTTTGGGCAGGAGAGGCAGAACAGAGCCATCCAGACTATCTGCCGTTTCGTAGGGGAGCATTTTTTCCTTGTTTGTTTACAGCGGGTATTGGGAAACTTTGGCTGCCCAGATATTGCTGTACTAAATTGGGAGCTCCAACACCTGGGAGGATACAAACTTCTTAGGAGGAATCAATTGAAGGTGTGTAAAAGTGTCACTGGGGTAGGCTTTGCCCCCCCCTCCCATCTATAAGCCACCCCAAAAAAGGCTCCTATCAGGCAAAAGATGCTCTGGGTTCTGGGTCGCCCTGTGGAAGGCATCCGGCCGGCTTGCGTTGCCCTCACCTGCTTATTGACAGCCAAGTTTTGTTTTGGCAGGATGGCTACAGTTACGGCCGATCCCCAACAGCAGGCAGCTACGAGACCAAACCATATTACCAGACGGTGGTCACGCAGCCCCAACACGTGGCCACGGACTCGTACTACCACTCGAGTGAGTTCAAATAGAAAAAAAAAATCACTGTGCAGGCGTGTTCAGAATACTAGAGGCTTGTGGAAGCGTTTGTGAAGTAGTTTCCAGTAACAGCTGTGTTGGTAACGGGGAAGTTTGGGGAAGCAGGCATGGCAATGGGGGTCATCTTAAGCTGCCCCCTTCCTGAGCTGTTCTGCTTGCAATCTCACGCTGCTTTTAAGCTGGTTTAATAGAACCAAGAAGTTCACTTTCTGTTGGAATAAAGATGAGTGCAAATATTCATTTGTAAACAGTTCAGACAGGTTTGACGCTGTCTGGAGGGCCAGTTCTCCCAATATGAGCCTGCCTGGGCTTTGAGATCTTCGGGGGGGGGGGTGTTCCAGTCCCTCCACCTTCACAGGCATGATTGGTGAGGACATGAGACAAGGCCTTCTTGGTGGCTGGTCCCAGACTGTGGAACTCACTTCAGCCTAGTGGGCTAGGCTGGCTCTCCATCTACTTTCCTTTTGCCAGCAGGCAAAGACTTTTATTTTACCATGCCTTTTGCCACCAACTGGCTGTTGTGGGTGGCCTTCTGAGGCTGAGTGTTGTTGGGTTTTTGTGTGTGCTTTCAAAGGGCTTTAAATGTTTCAGTACTGCATTTTTAAAGGGTTGCTTATTTAACTGTTTTTTAATATTTATATTTATTGTGTGTTTGTTTAGATTTGTGCTGGGAGCTGCCTTGGGTCCCGCACTGGGAGAAAGACAGGATATAAATAAAATAAGGTGGTTTATTTATGTGTTGCTGTTCCCTGTTGCTGAGGAGTTTGGTCTGGCAAATGAAATGAAGCGTTGTATGTTAGCCGTTCTCTAGACTCATTGAAATGAGTGGATCTTAGTCATGTTCTTCAGTTTCACTGGGTCTCCTCTGAGCAGAATTTACTTGGATGGAAGCCAGACAAAGCCCAAAGAGCTCAGGCAGGCAGGATCTGGGCAGGAGTCGCCTGCTGCTCTCCAGACTTCAGCGACTGCTCTCTGTCCTCCGTAGACTCCCAGAGCAGCTACAACCAGCCTGCGGCCGTGTACAGTCCAAGCCAGCCCCAGAGACAAGTGACCCCCGTTAAGCCCGTCCAGACTGTGACTGCTTCCTCATCCTATAGCACCTACCCAACCTCCACGACATGCCAGCAGAGCATCTCTGCCTCCTCCATCCAGTCGTACGCCCCTTCCTCTTCCTCCTACAACTCCTCTCCTGCATCCTACTCTGGTAAGAGCTTCTCGGAGGCCTTCCTTCCTCTTTCCCACTTTCTTTACCGCAAAGGTGCAGAGCCTGTGTGGCCCCAATTCCCATCGTCATTGGCCTGTTTCCTCATGCCTGCTCTAGGAAACATCCCCTTTCTCGGGAGACAATGCCTCTTCTAAGTAGTAAAGAAATGCTGCTTCTTAGAGCAGGGCTGGGGAACCTGTGGCCCTCCGGAAGTTGCTGGGCTCTAACTCACCTGATCACTGGCCAGGCTGGCTGGGACTCATGGCTGTTGCCTGCCCCTGCTTTGCTCGCTGTGCATCAACAGGAGGCGCTTCTTTCTCCAGGGTCAAACTACTCCAACTATGAGGCCACTGCATACGCGGCAGCCAGCACTTCCTACTACCAGCCCCCCCAGCCGTCGCTCGTGCAGCAGCCGCAGCTGCAGCCCCTTCCGCCGCCGCCGCAGCCCCCGCCTCCCACGCAGCAGCAGCAGCCCAAGCCCATGGGGGGCTCAGTGTGGAGCGACGGAGGCAGCAGCAACTCCACCAGCAGCTACAGCAAGAAGCCCCCGTACCCCAGCAAGCCCCTCAAGCCCAAGGGGCCCCCCAAACAGCCTCAGCTTCACTACTGTGAGATCTGCAAGATCAGCTGTGCAGGCCCCCAGGTAAGTCCTACTTCTTCCCTTTTGGTTTTTGGGCAAAGATTTGTCTGCTGTCTCCTGATGCCTTAACAATCATTTGAGGCCAAGCATAAAATATAGGCCCACAATGCAAATGTAAAGCTCATGTCTTACCTCTCATAAAATCCTGGCAGCTGTAGTTTGTTAAAGGAGTTGGGAATTGTGACGGGTTCCCAGGATTCTGTGGTGGAAGCCATGTGCTTCACGGTGTGACTGAGATGAAACAAAGGCATCAGTTTTTTCCTAATAAAAGAAGTACCTGCCTGAAACGGAGAGGTTTTCAGCCAACGGCCTCCCAAACCTCATGGAACAAAGAGTTCCATCTTTTAGGTGCCCCCACTCAGAAGGCCCTTCTCTGGTCCCCAGCAGCAGCAGAGCCTCTTGACCAGACCTTAGGCAGGAACCAGGGGTACAGATTCTATGCAGATATGTTCCAGGGAGCCCGTGGCCAGGCAGATGTTGTTGGTCTTCAGCAGGGCCAACCTAACCCACAAGATGGTCAAACTGTGAGGCCGTTTTCCCCAAACCACAACCGCCTGTGCCACCCTTGATGTCATTGGTGGAGATGACCCATTGGGAGCCTTGAAGTGGGATCCTGGTGGCTCATAGGCAAGGGAAAGCAGGTTTGGGCTGATCAAAAGCTGCTGGATCAGCTGCACGAGTGACTCCCCGACAGGGAATCCTGTTTCTCGCAGCCGATGCTTGCCAAAAAACAGGTAACGGCGAAGCTTGGACGCCGGGACTTCAGAATGCCTAGTGTCCTGACTTCATTGTGGCACCATTGTGGCACCCATCTTGTCGAACTTGGACCATGAGGCTAGGATCCAAGGGTTCCTCCTAGTTTCCCTGCCCCTGGTTTATGGTGGCAGGCTGGCTTGTATTGCCCTGGTTGCTTACGAAGCACCTCAAATTACTAAGCACTGTACAAATGGTTCCTCTAGCTCCCTGTTCTGTTTTCATCAGGATAGCAGATGCTTTTGGAAAGCCCTTCCACCCAAACAGTCCTTGAATACAGCAGCTGTCCCGTTTACTCCGCAGAAGGATGGTGTTCAGAGATCTACATCCTTTGAACATAGCAGTTCTCTTTAGCTGTGACAGGGAATCATTGTGGGCAGAGCTCTTCTCCATAAAAGACATTCCTCTCCCTTTAGAGCAAGGCTGAGAAGCCTTAGGCCTGGGGGTTGTGGCCTCTCTGTGCAGCCCCCGTGCCTTCTCCGCAGGCCTCGCACCTCGCTGACCCTGACCAGCCCTCTCCTCGACTGCTTTTGCAGGGTCGGAATGTGTCTCCAGAGGGCCATAAGGCCTCTTTGCACCACCTCCAGACACAGCTCACCTCCCTGTACCAACACAAGGCCCATCCTGGATCGCCCTCCACTTCTTAGACGTGCCGTAGGCCATAAAACGTTTCGGGGCAAGAGGATCCTGCCATGTCCTTCCTCCCACCCCCCTGCAGACTTACCGGGAGCACCTAGAAGGACAAAAGCACAAAAAGAAGGAGACGGCACTGAAAGCAGGGAGCCAGGCGGGGGGCAGCGGCCCACGGGGGGTCCAGACCCAGCTGCACTGCGAGCTCTGCGATGTTTCTTGCACCGGGGCAGATGCTTACGTGGCCCACATCCGAGGAGCCAAGCACCAAAAGGTAGAGGATTGGGGGAAGCGCAGGGGGGCACCGGGAAGTAGGATCTTGTGGGAGACTTGGGTCCACTCCAGGGGGTGGCCCCTCCCTCCGTCTTCCTTCTCCTAGGCAGGAGGACAGGGACAAGCGAGCGTTAGTTGACTGCCTCTGGCTCCCACTCTCGTTGGCCTTTCTGCCTTCCCCAAGGGGCGCCAGCTACTCTTGCCCAGAGTCAAGCCCTGGTGAGCTGACCCTCCCCAAGTACTTCCTGGGGAGCCTGTGTCTCCCTGGGCCCACCCTGTCTCCCCTCCACTGAAGGACAGCTGTCTTCCAGGTCCTCAAGCTGCACACCAAGTTGGGGAAGCCCATCCCTTCCGTCGAGCCCATGATGCTCAGCGTCTCTGGGAGTCCTGCCAATGGCTCCTCCAGCAAGCCAGCGCTGCACCCCCCTGCCTCCACCACGGCCAACGTGCTGGCAAAGCAGGCGGTGGGCGCAGCCAACAGCACACCCAGCGCAAGCAAGCCGCTTTCTGCAAAGAAGCCCCTGGGGCAGCCAAAGCTCTTGTTTCCAGGTAGGAAGCGTGGCGAGGGGAACTGGGCGAGAGGCTTGGCAGAGAGGCGTTCTCAAGGGAGGGAGGTGGGCGAGAGGACTCCCTATTCCTGGCTGCAGGTGGGAGAGGGGGAAGCTGCAGACCTCCAGATGTAGCTGCACATACAACGCCCATCATCCCTGACCATTGGCAATGCAGACTGGGAGTTGTAGTTCTGCAGTGTCTGGGGGGCCACCAGTTCTTGATCTAAGAAGGGGCCTTTCTCCATATCAAATAGAGGCAATCTTCCACATTATTGCGTATTATTCATTGGGGAGGGGTGAAATTGGGAAAGACAAACTCCATGAGGCCTGATTCCCTTTTATTTCCTTTATTAATTGGCTGCCTAGCACACCAGGGAGGGCTAAGCCTCCTCCACGCCATACATTCAAAGCTTTCCTCAAAGAACCATGGTAACTGTAAACTACAGCTCCCTGGATTATTTTACAGAAACCATGTGTATTAAATGTACTTTATAATAATAATAATAATAATAATAATAATAATAATAATAATAATAATAATTTATTATTTGTACCCCACCCATCTGGCCGGGTCTCCCCAGCCACTCTGGGCGGCTTCCAACAAATATAAAGATACATTAAAATATCACAGATTAAAAACCTCCCTGAACACGGCTGCCTTCAGGTGTTTCCTAAAGGTCATGTGGTTGTTTATTGCTTTAACCTCTGATGGGAGGGCGTTCCACAGGGCGGGCGCCACCACCGAGAAGGCCCTCTGCCTGGTTCCCTGTAGCTTCGCTTCTCGCAGCGAGGGAACCGCCAGAAGGCCCTCGGCGCTGGACCTCAGTGTCTGGGCTGAACGGTGGGGGTGGAGACGCTCCTTCAGGTATACTGGACCGAGGCCGTTTAGGGCTTTAAAGGTCAGCACCAACACTTTGAATTGTGCTCGGAAACGTACTGGGAGCCAATGTAGATCTCTCAGGACTTTAAATGTGTGGCGTGTTATTTTGCCCTACTCTACAGTGCAATAATGGTTTTGCCTTTAAAAAAAAACCAAGGCATTCCAAAATCTGACACACACACCCCAAATCTGCAACCTGAAGTGGTACAGTCCATTCTTAGGACCTCATTTTGCTGCATGCATGGCCGCCTACTTGGTCACTGGTCAAGTTGACCTGTAAGGGGAAGTTCCTTCATAAAAGCAAATGGTGGCCAGGTCAAGATCTGAGAACCTCCCTGGCTGTTTTATCAGGAGCAGGCAAAGTTCAGGTGACAAGCGCAAAGCAGGAAGGGGCAGAAGGGGTGCCCCCGAAAGCCGCGAGGCCAGCAGACGAGTCCCCCCTCAGCAGCTCCGGAGACGGTCTGAGGGATCTGCTGGACGTCCAGCCTGTGGGTCACGATTATGTCGAAGAGGTAAAGCAAAGGGAAAGGGAGGACGTGCCTCCTTCACTGAAATATTTGCCTGCCATCTCTCAGGGATATTAACTGAGAAGTTGAACTCGATTGCTTCCAAGATCTTTTCCACCAAGGCCGTGTGAATGGTGCAGGCGAGCTCCTTTGGAGCCAGGCTTCCAAGGTTGCTCCCTTGGCTCAATCCTGCTTTCCCCTCTGCCTCTCCCTGCATCTGGAGGTCGAGAGCCACTCTCCCTATGGCAAGGTGGGGTTTTCAGGGCCTGGTTTCTGTCACACAGTGGGGAGATCGTAGCTTTTCTGCCTCTGAGACGATGCATCTTGCACCTCTCCAGGTCCACAACGACAAAGGCAAGATGGTCCGCTTCCACTGCAAGCTTTGTGAGTGCAGCTTCAATGACCCCAACTCTAAAGACATGCACCTGAAGGGTCGCCGGCACAGGCTGCAGTACAAGGTACGAGGGCTGGGAGGGCCTGGCGTGGGTTGGGCCTCCAAGGCTGGCAGGCCCAGGGTCTGGCAAGACCCACCTGCTGTGAGAGGGGTGCAGGGAGCCTGTTTGCTTCTGGGGGGCCAAAGACAACAATGGGTGAAGCAGGCTTTGGCCCCTGGCCTGAGAGATTCCCCTCCTCTCTTCTACGCATCCTCTGCGGCCCCCATCCCGCATTCCAGTCAGAGGCAGATTGGTGAGTCTTGAAGTTTCCATTTTGATTTCCAACAATATCTTTGACGTAATCTTCCTCTGGAATGCAGGAATTAAAAGAAATGGTGGCTTCCCTGCCCAGCTGATGGGAGCGCTGGGGAGGCCCTGTTTCTGGAAATCAGTTCTGCCAGTTGTAAATTGACTGTAATTGTAGCCTCCACAGCATCGGGTGGCTGTGAGGGTGGAAGGGACCTCTGTTAATGTCCACCATTTTGAAATACAGAGTTGGCTGTTCTGGATTCCCACTAGAGAATCCTGGAAAGTGTGCTTCGTATGGGTGCCAATAAATCTTCCCGAATTGAGCAGGCTGCCTAGGGCAGCAACATCTGGAGAACCAGGATTGGAAAAGCGGGTGGGAAATGATTTGGGGCCCAGGTTCCTGGTCCCTCTGGATCTTTGCCTCTTGACACAGCTTGTAGCAATAACTGAACAGGATGAGGCCCTCTGCTCTATTCTGAGCCTGATGGCAACAAACCTCTTGCAGAAGAAAGTCAATCCTGACCTGCCAGTCGAGATCAAGCCCAGCAACCGAGCTCAGAAGTTGCACGAGGAGAAGCTGAAGAAGCAGCAGCTGCGGTCCCTGGGGAAGAGGCGCCGAGAGGAGGAGCAGCGCTGGCACCTAGAGATGAGGTGAGTGCAGGGCGGAGCGCCCCCTTTGCATGCAGCAGCAGGTCCCAGGGTCGGTCCCTGCCTGAAACCTTGGAGAACTGCTCTCAGGCAGTGGAGACATTGCTCAGCTGAATTGGCTGACTCAGGAGACTGGGAAAGCTGCCTTGTACTACTGGATCCATGTTTGCTTTCTCTCTTAAATGTCAGGTTCCAACTCTGGTTGGCCTTTTGCAGGTTGATGGCTATACTCTTATCTGTGGAAGAAGAGGGAGGGAGGGAGGGAGGGCAAGAAGCCTTCTTGTGACTGTTCTTGTTGTTATATTATCAATATTATCCAGCCCCATCAGAAACCCACAGGAAATATGGACACTCTGTTCTAAGCAGCTTACTAAGAGTCTAAACTAGGCAGTGTAGGATTAACAACAGGTTTCCTGCTGTCCTCCTCGGAGGCAGGGAGGCAGGGTGAAATTCATGAGCTTGAGGCTGGTGCTCATAATGCGGAATCACAGTTTAGTGCAGCATCTGAAAAGGCAGGGCAGGAAGAATGTGAACGAAGAGGAAGGAGAATGGGGCCTTGGAGACAGACCAGGATGGATGGACTGAACAAAAAGATACAGTCCGCAGCTCCGAGTCCAGAGGGTTTTCTGCTGTTGGTCTATGGCTGGTCAGTTGCTGGCTCTGCTTCCTGTGAGAGAGCCAGGCTGTTCTAATGCAGCATTTCTCCCGCCTTTCCCTTCCAGGCGCTATGAAGAAGAAATGTACTGGCGTCGGGTGGAGGAGGAGCAGCTGTATTGGGAGGAGCAGCAGCGGCGACACCTGGCGGCAGACTGGCCCCCGCCCCCCCTCATGGGCAGGCCTGGAGTGCCAGTCCCCCCTCTCTTGGTGGGTATCCGGACTTGGGCGGCATTTCCTTCCAACCCCAGGCTGAAAGCCAGCCAGCTGAATCACACCATGAATCTATTCCAACGTAACACTAGACCTGAAGAAGCCTCCTCTTTGGCTCTTCCCATGGCTGCCAGGGGGAACTGGAAACATCCATTTACTGGTTTGAACTGACCAGTTTCTTGTTGCTCATGAACTGTGGTTAGTCTAAACCGGGAGTTTGGCACCCTGACATTGACATTCAGCACCAGCCAGGTTATTGGCACTGACAGTGGGCTGAACTATGACATCAGGGGTTGCTCCGGAGGATTGTCGTGTGGAGAAAACTGACTTGTGGGTGGAAGTTGGTTCTAGTTAGGGCTGCAGGCAGGAGGTTCCATGTTCTTGGCTCAAACTCTTAATTTATTGAAAGAAGCCAGAATCCAAACTGATTTCTGCTCCTGGCTTGCTTCAATGAAAAATAGTTTAAACATATATATCACTGTTCCCAGTTTGGATATAATGAGAAACAGACTGTGTTAGTGTGAACCAGGAAGTGAGTGCTTCTGGTTTCTCTTCCTGGCTGTGTTGGAAGAAAAGTGCAAGGCTCAGTAACTATGATTCACCATGAAGTCTGATCTGTGCCTTTTCCTCAGCTTGTTTGCCCACTTTAGTTGACAGCGTGGAGCCCCCACCCCCTGGCCCACACCAGCAGAAAACGGACAAACTTTACTGTGGATCTTTAACAGACATGAGTTTTGCTATTGGGTGAATTACGGCACTGTCAGCACCAGCTCCCAAACAGATGCAGTTTTAATAATCATAATAATAATGTTATTATTTATATGCTGCCCATCTCCCTGGGTTGCCGAGTTAATTGGTTAATGTTTTTACAGACAACAACCTCTCTCCTATCCTGGGTTCTGCCTTAGCCTTTCATAAAAATATTTAGATTTTAACATTGCTGTAGAACAGTAACATTGAAAAGGGCAAGTTTTCAGTTCTCAAGTTTTCTGCCAAAGGCTTTAAGAAATGGCAAGGTGGATGGGCCTTTCCATGAAAGCAGAGTGCCAGCTTCAGCCACCATCCCTTCCCAGGGTCTGCCCCAGCCCATATCATTAAGATGGTCCCTTGCCAGGCTTGAAATACTTGGAGGCTTTGCATGGCTGGGACTGTTGAATTCTCAAGATCCAATGGAAATAATGTTTCTCTTCCGTTTTCTTTTTTCTCCTTCCAGATTGATAGTTAAGCTCTGTCCATTTTATCTCCCTCAGCCCACCCGGCGACCGGACTCTTCTGACGACCGCCACATCATGACAAAGCACTCTAGCATCTACCCAACAGAAGACGAGCTGCAGGCCATTCAGAAAGTTGTCTCTCACTCTGAGCGTGCCCTTAGGCTCGTCTCCGATTGGCTGTCGGAGCAGGAAACAGGAAAAGAGGAAGACAGTAAAGAGAAAGGGTATTGCTTTCAGGCCGCCTCTGTTCTTGACCTTCACTCAGATTATGCTCACAAACAACCCTGTGGGGTAGAACAGGCTGGAAGAGTGTGAATGGCTCAAAGTCACCAAGTATTCCTAGTCACTCCTAACCACGAGTCCAGGCTGCCTTTCCTTCAGTCTACTCTTTAAAAAAAAAATCTAAATGCAACCGCAACATTCTAGCTGAAAAGGGTTTTCTCTTGACTGTGGAAGCCTTTCCCCGATACCAGTGATGGTGGCTGATGCTTTGAGATCCCAAACATAGCTGGCGAGCTGAAGCAACTGGGGAATAACCTGCTCCCCTTAATGGGGGGGGGGAGGAAGCAGCAGCGGCACAGAAGTGCCTTGGACATCCCTGCTGGATCCCTTCCTGATGCATTTAATCACCCATGCTAGGTAGCTAGTCCTCATGAGCACGCTTCCTTTCCTGCCCCTCTCCTTTCAACAGGAAGGCAGATGACCCTCCTCGGGTCCTGAAAGGAGTAATGAGAGTTGGCGTCTTGGCAAAAGGGCTGCTTCTCCGCGGAGACAGGAATGTTCGCCTGATCCTGCTGTCAGCCCAGAAACCTACCCTGACTCTTCTCCAGAGCATCACGGAGCAGCTGCCCCAGCAACTGGAGGTAAGGAAGGCCTCTCCGTGCTCCGCAATCAGGGTGTTGGTTGGGGTTGACTTGCCAACCTTTGGAGAGTAGGATGTGTGTATTTTTATATATTTTAGCTGCTGTTTGTTTGTTAAATTTCTATTCCAGGTGTAATCAGATCCTGTGTCTGGATGGGCCTGCTGAAACAGAAACGTTTCCAAGCAGGGATCTAAAAAGAAAACAGTGGCAGGGCCCTCCTGACATCAATAGGCAGGGAGTTCCAAGGAACAGCTGCTACTACACTAAAGGAATGACTCCTTACAGCTGCCAAGTGGACCTTAATGATAACATTGGCATCTTACATTGAGCTGGAATTGTCTCACTCTGCTCCTCGGTTGCTGTTTTTATTTGGGTTTTATATTTTGGCACTTTGTACACCACCCTGGAATCATTTGAGGAAGGGCGTTTAAGAAAAATACCTAAGTATAACAAATGACAAGAGGCATGGCACAGTTTCCACAGTAAAAGCCGGTCCCTGCTCCCAGTGAGCTTACAGCCTAGAATCTAAGATATGGCCTCTTGGGCCTCACTCCCCAGCCTGCCCTGAGTGTCTTTGCCTGGCTGGAATGTGTCTCCTGCTTGCTAGATGGGTCAGTTGTGTGTAGAAACCTCTGGCTCTTGCACACCTGTGTGACAGTCGTGTCTGTTGCTCTAGCATCAACCACCACTGGCATGCAGCTCCTGGCAGATTGTCCTCAGGGACAGCAGCCCTAGGCTCAGAGAAGTTTTGCCATCTCTGTACTAATCTGTTTTGGGAAGGGGGGCGTACCTCAAAGCCTGATGGAATTCTCTTTTTCTCCTCACCTGTCCCAGAAGGTGACGAGCGACAGTTACGAAGTGCTGTCCAACTCTGACGAAGCCAATATTGTAATTGCCTCGTGCAGAGAACCCCAAATGCAGGTCACAGTTTCGTTGACGTCTCCCTTGATGAGAGAAGAGGCCGCTGCAGATGCAGGTGAGTCTTCAGAGCTTTATTTATAAAAGTTTAAACCTCAGAGTTGTGTACTGGAACATGAAAACCTTTAAAAGCAGAACAAAGCAGAACGTTTGGGTCCTCAAGAAAAGTTTTAAGTAAGTGTGTGGGCCTGTCAACATGAAAAAAGTCTTCAAGAGACACCTGAAATTCAAATTTGAGGGTGTTTGCCAAATCACTCCTGGAAGAGTGTTCCATAGCATTCACTTCAACTAAATTTTACTCACTTGTAGACCCATTGAAATCAATGTATATCAGCGTAGCATATGGAGCTGGAGATCCTGCTGGTGCTGTTTGTGTTGCCTTATTTTACCTTCCCCCCTTTTGGGAGAGGGGAAAGGGTTGGCATCTGGGCAGATCTGTGGTCCACCACCGAGAAGGAAGGGTCAGCCTGTCTCCCTCCAGCTTCTCTGCCCTGGGAGACGGCTGGCATCTCGCTTCCCCCTCAGGAGGCAAGGCGGTTTCCCCAGAGGACGCAGCGACAGGAGCCCTGGGTGCCAGAGACGGGTTGGACGTCATCCCCTTAACCCCCAAGAGCTCATGCCTTTGTGTGGCATGTGATAAGCTGCTGTAAGCCACCTTGGAGATCATTCGATCGAAAGGTTGGGCTTGTATCATTTAAAATAAAAATGACCTGACCTTCAGCTCTGGCTCTGACCGAGACTCCACATCACCATCTCCAAAGGAACTTTGAACTGACCAGGGGTGGTTTGTGGAAGTCTCCCTAGCTAGAATTGATGTTTGTGGGTGGCTAAGCATTCTGCTTCCATGCCTGCTCTTTTGTAATGTTGCTGAAGAAGGAGCTGCTGGGGGTGGGCGGGAGAGAAGGCAGCCTTACTGTAGTAGCATATCCTGTGAGAAAACTCTCCCCCAGCTGTGGTTGCCCAATAAAGCAGGAAGAAAAAGGGAATGCAGTTTGAATTCAAATGGCAAGGAAAGCCCTCCTTTGCCAGAGCCATTTCACGCGACGTCTTGGGTGCGCCCATGTCTGGCCAATGTTCCCTGTAGGAAACTCACAGGCTTGTAAAGGAGAGGTGTGCAGTGGGGGCATCTCCGCTGTGTGGGGGGGCCTCTGCCTTTCGCTTGTTGCCACGTGCACCCATGTGTTGTGGGTTGAGGAGGGGGTGCTGTCCTGCTCCATCTGCCTCTTGGGGACACAAGAAAAGCCTGGCTGGATCAGGCCAAAGGCCTCTCTAGGACATCATCCTGCTCTCACGGTGGCCAGGCAGATGCCCCAATGGGGCCCCCACAGGTAGACCTTGAGCCACAAGAGCAGCTCTTCCCCACTTGTGATTTCAGCAACCTGGTATTTGGAGACTTTTACTGACTCTGACAGTGGAACTAGGAATATCCCCTGCTACCTGTAGATGTGATGCTCAAATGGTTTATTACAAGGAGCTCAAGGTGTGTATATGGTTCTCTCCTCCACATTTGATCTTCACAACAGCCGTGTGAGGTTAGGGAAGCAAGTTGAGGGAAACTGGCCCAAGGTGACCCAGGGAGCTTCGTGACGGAGTTCAAGCCCAGGTCTCCCAGGTGACCCTAGTCCCACATGCTGCTTTGCCTTCTCTTCTGGCTGACTGGGCTGCAGCCTGCCTCTTCCACCTCCTCCCTCCCTCCCTTTCTGCTTCATTCTTAGAAACTTCACCAGAACCTCAGCTTAACTCCTCAGAGACCTTGAACAAGGAGAAGTGCCTGGAGTCCCTGGCCGCTCTTCGCCATGCAAAATGGTTCCAGGTAAGAGAAGCCAGTTTGGCCAAGGACTGTGGCCAAGGGCTGTGTTCGCCCCCCCCCTGACCCCCAACAAGGAGGATCCAGTTAAGCCACCAAGTCTTAACTTGGTGTTCTTTAAATCTTAGGATTTCAAATCCACAGTGACCCATTTCAGAGACACCCCTTGGCTTTTGTTAGAGCATCACCAGTTTGCCTTTTTCTAATTTTTTTCTGCCCTGACATTTTGGAACAATCAACCCAGGTTCTTTGCATGTTGTGGAGGGGGGGGCAGTTCAAGGTAGTTTTCTTTCAAGACATGGATCCGAGATGGAGATAGCTGGGGGTTTTTTCTCTCCACAAAGGCCCGAGCCAACGGCCTGCAGTCGTGTGTGATCATCATCAGGGTTTTGCGGGACCTCTGCCAGCGTGTGCCAACATGGGGCGCTCTTCCAGATTGGGTAAGGAGGCGGGGGGAGGCAGACACACACACACACACACACACACACACACACACACACTTGAACCAACAATACGATACACATCACAAGATTAGGCCATTCCCAGAGTCTTGTTTTTAGCAAGTGAAGTAGACTATATATGTTGGGCTGGCTTCAGTTCACTCAGGTCGTCATAGGAGCCCCTTCTGCATGGGTATAAGTGGGGGGGGGAGGCAGTATTCGGAAAGGAGGCCTCTTCAGTGATGGCCCCCCAAAGTGGAGCTCCTCCCTGCCTTCCACAACCCAGCGCCCTCTTGACCTCGTTGGACTCCCAAACCCATAATCTCTGATGGGTGGGAGCTCCTCCCACTAGGGATGGTGGGAGGAGCTTGCCTAATGTTCAGGGACGTTGGGAGTTTGTCCAAGAGCAAATGGAAAGGTGGATGTGGAAGAAGTTTGGTTTGCATCCCCATTGGCTGCTTGTTGCTGCTTTGCAATTGGATTCCTCTCACAGAGCTACAATTCCCAGAGTGATTTAGCCCCTCTTCCCATGGATCTCTGGGGACTGTAGTTCTTTGGGTTGAAGAGTGCCCTCCTCTCCGCACCCTTAACAAACCACAGTTCCCAGGATGCTTTGGGGGAAGGTATGATACTGTTTTAAGTGGATAGTGCCGACAGGCCATAGTCAGAAGCCAATACCTATTTTTAATAAATGAAATCTGTGGGAAATGCTTAGTGGCATTAAGAGAGGCACACTTCATTCTCAACAAGATATTCACATGTTTATAAACTGCACTTTCCATATAAGAAGTTGTGTTCTTCTCCTCCTCCTCCATCTCCCCCTTCCAGGCGATGGAGCTGCTGGTGGAAAGAGCTCTGAGCAGCGCCACCGGCCCTTTGGGACCTGGGGAGGCCATGCGGCGGGTCCTGGAGTTCCTTGCCACCGGGATGCTCCTGGCAGGTCAGCTCTGCATGCTGCGCCAACTGCAGTCTTTCTACCCGCTTTGGGTCAGAGCACATGCTTCACGTGCTAAATAGCCCCCATCTCCGCATCTCCTGCCTGGCAGGAAGGGAAGCCCTGTCAAAAAGCCTGGAGAGCCAGCGGCCACCAGGGGGCGATGTGTTAGCTCTTCGGAGACCCAAAGCTGCCATCCCTCCCTGGACCAAACCATTTTCACCCCTCCCCTCCTTCTCCCACAAGATTCCTCTAAATGCAGCCCTAAGAAGGTTCTGGAAAACCACTTCCACTGTGTTCTAGCTCCAACTTTCTGGATTTGTGCTAAAAATATTTGTTTTCTATTCTTATTACTATTTAAAAACAAGTATCTGGCCTTGACGGCTGTGAACAACACAGTGAAATCACAAAAGCAGGTGAGCAGACCTGCAGTGCTTGAAATTGGCACTTTGGCACACAAACACCCCCACAATGCAGCTTAGCAGCAGAGGAAACATTCCTTCCTTCCTTCCTTCCTTCTTTCTTTCTTTCTTTCTTTCTTTCTTTCTTTCTTTCTTTCTTTCTTCCTTCCTTCCTTCCTTCCTTCCTTCCTTCCTTCCTTCCTTCCTTCCTTCCTTCCTCCCTCCCTCCCTCCCTCCCTCCCCCCTCCCTCCTTCCCTCTTTCTTTCTTTCTTTCTTTCTTTCTTTCTTTCTTTCTTTCTTTCTTTCTTCTGTTCTTTCTTTCTGTTCTTTCCTTGGTTTTCTAAAAGCTCTAAAGTAGATCTGCAATAGTTTCTGCCTCCAAATAGCTCCACAAGAATCTGCAACAAAAAGGGCTTGGGGGGGGCACAGGTTTTCCCATCCCTGCTCTAAGGATGATTTGATCCCCAGAAATGAACTGGAGAAACAAACCACTAGAAATACTCCTTGTCACCGGCACCAAGTATAGGGGGCTCTACGCATAACTGTGCCGCCATGTTCTGCTTCCCTGCAGATGGCCCAGGACTCCAAGACCCCTGTGAGAAAGAGCCAGTGGATGCCTTGCAGAGCATGGCCAGGCAGCAGCGAGAGGACGTCACGGCCAGCAGCCAGGTGGGTAGTGCCTTGGGCTCTTTGCATTGAGCCCTGCAGGGCAGGCAGAGAGAACTTGCAGCCCTGCAGGCATCTCCATGGGCAATGCTGGTTAGGAGCCCCGCCGCTCCTGGAGGACCAGAGATTCCCTATCTCTGCTGTGGGGCTTGTGAACTTAAAACTAAGCTTATAGGAATCATGAAAGACTTCGCCAGGACCACCTGCTTCCCCGAGTGGCGCCTGACTCACTTGCACTTAAGTGTCATGAAAGAGAGACTTGGGTTCGCTCCAGCTCTTGGTCTCTCTCTCACCGAGGGTTGAGCTGAAGGAGCCTCTCCTAGCGGTTGGCTGCTTGCCGTCTCTCTCGAGCCAGAGGGTGTCCTGCCCTTCCTTTGTTGTGAGGGCAGATCTGCAATTTGGCGCTCATTGCCTTCTCTTGATGTCAGCCAGCGCCAGGATCCAGAAATCTGGAACTTGCTCTGTCAGCCAAGGGAGCCTTAATTATTAGCACTCACCTAGAAATTTCTCTGAGTTAGGACAGTGTAGTTTAGTAGCAGCAGCAGCAGCAGGAGTCGCTTGTTACCTAAACAAAACATAAACACATTATACCATAGAAGAGAAACCATTAACATTTTCATGTAGCACCAACAATTCATTAATGACTATCTATATACTTTTTGCTCTAAGCTGAGTGGGGAATGTTTGTTCCATCCTCAAGAAGTCATTTATAGATATCCCTAAAATGTGAACGCTATTCACTGTGGGAGTTATAGTTTTAGAATGTGGGAGTTATAGTTTTAGAAGATGGCGCTGGCAATCCACGCCTGTTTCTACTTAGGAAAGTTACAGCAATGGCATACCGTGCTGACCTAGGGACCTGGGTCAGGCACACTGGTTGGGGGCGATCAGAACCAGAAGGATCAGGATTTACTGGATCTAACAGGATCAGCCAAGGCACAGCTAGGGAGAACAATGGAGGGTGATGGAAAAACCCCTCAAGAGGTTGGAAGGTGAGCAGGGAGGGGCTGCCTACATGAGGAGCAGCACATCCACAATGGCGGAGGTTTCAGGGTGTCGTCTACTTCCTGTGCCTATCAGTAGCACCTTGTATGGACTATGTAAATGACCATCACCTTATTTGGCTGTAAGAGTTGCCCCTGCGGGGCTAATCATTAACCTGTCAGTGAGTTGTCAATAAATATGGGGCGCCTTGCGCAGCTCGGGGTCGCCTTCCCGCACAACCATCCTGTCATTGCGTCCCGTTATTCAGTGTGTTGCTTCATCAATGCAACAATTCACTTCTTTCGAAATAGCAATGAAGTGGGAACGGAGTGTGCTGGGGAAGCAGGAGTAGTTTAAAGCTAAAGGCCCAGTTAGAAAGGGAATGATTCTGTCTGGCACCTAAAGATATGTAGGGTTCAGAATCCTAACCCTGTGTGCATCTTTGCCTCTCTCCCTCCCCGCAGCATGCCTTGAGGATGCTGGCTTTCCGTCAGATCCACAAAGTCCTCGGCATGGAGCCCTTAGCTCTGCTGAAAAACCGGCCTGGCACACACAACCGGAAGAGGCGACGGGACATCGAGGAGGAGACCGAGGGCGAGGGCGACGGGAAGAAGGACAAGAAAGAGGGGGACGAGGGCGGGGCCTAACCACTCTTCCACGGTTGCAAAATTGGCGCATAAATTTTGGTAATTTTAGTGTGCTCCCCCCCCCTTTAAAAAAGAAATAATACTGTAGATTGTTTTAATACTGTGCTTCAGTCATTAAAGGGATTCCATCATTCCATAAGAGTGGTCTTGTTTCTGCTTATCTGAAAAAACCTCCTTGCAGCAACATGTGTCATTTTTAAAACAGCCAAACCTCTGACCGTGTTCCCCCCCCTCACCCGCCCCTCTCTTTAAAATGCATCTTGTGACATGGTGATTCGGGGAATTGCAGGTTTAAGGATTCATTGTTCATTGCTCTTCAGCCTGGTCAGAGTTCGAGGGAATCCCTGGGCTGAACTGAACCAACTGGCATATCTGCCACTGGAAAACTTCAGTTGCTCCATAACATGCGGTGCAACTTGCCAGCAACCCTTTGCTGTGTGCTTTGGCTCCAGGTTTGAGGGCAACATCTCTACTTCAGTGGGTCCCCTGCTGTGCCAGTGGATTTTCACCGATGAGCTTGGAAAGTGGGTTGCCATTTCAATTTCCCACAATGCTTCAGAGGAACACCTTGTTGCAGGCATGGGAGGAATTAAAATGGCCCAGCCTCAGATGGGGTTGCCCATAGCATGGGGATAGGGAAAGGGACCCTGAGGAGCAGGGCAGGAGCTCCTTGAGAATGACCAGGGTCTGTGCCAAGCCTGCCCTTACTCCACATGGTTGGTTGGTGGCTGGGATGTCTGGGGAAGGACTGAAACCACCTCCACAGAGCGTTGCTGTTTCCTCAATAGCTTATTACTCAACTGCAGAGAAGAATAAGGAAGTTCTTCATGAGAAATGGTTGTAGACAGAGTCAGACCATCTAGCTCAGTATTGTCAAGACTTAGAGGTAGTGGCTCTCCCAAACTTCTGATGGGAGTCTTTCCCAAACTTTCCCAAGACATACTGTTGGCCCGTGTAGCTCATCAGCATAGGCAGTCTTCAGTTTTAGACTTGGCTGAACATGGGACCTCCTGCATACAACTCCTGAGCACAGCACTTCCCCAAACTTGGAAAATCCAGGCCCTTCATTGTGCCTTGGACGCTCTGCTCCCCCAAACCACAGTGCTCCTATCTCTCCACCTACTTGGGACCCCAAGCCAGAACTGGTAAAGCAGGTCGAAAGCTCAGGGTGGATTTAGCTCTTTGCGTATTAAATCAAAGAAATTGGTTCACTGCCTTCTTTATTGCTCTGGTTTAAATTTAAGCCAATTTGTGGGAGCAGCTGATCCCATCTCATTCTGGAACAGGCGCACCAGCTCTACAGAGGCATGAGAAAGAGAGAGGGGGACATATAGCTTGAATTCCCCCCCCCCCCAGCCACCTCAATTTATGCCTGTGGACACAGCACTTTCCATCCAAAACGTCCCCCACCAACTTCCAGTATCTGGGGGAAAAAAACACTGTTTGTTTACTTTAAAAGTCTTTATATATTGTCCCCTATAAAACAATTCAGGATGATATAAAGCAGCCTAAGAAAACTTTAAAAGCAATGCAGAGCAATACAGTGGGTCCTCGACTTACGAAGATAATGCGTCCCAACGCGATCTTCGGTAGTCGAAAACACTCGGAAGTCGAATCCCCATAGGGATGCATTGAGCGGAAAAAAATCGTAAGTCGAAGCAACCCTATTCACAAATTCGTAAGTCGAAGCAACCCTATTCAAAGCGGCCGCGACTTCCTTTCGGAAGTCGAAACATTCGGATGCGGCGGCCATTTTTTTTCTCCCGGAAGTCATTCGGACGTCGAAAAACACGTAAGTCGAGTCACTCGTAAGTCAGGGCCCACTGTAATTAAAATCAGTAGTTGTGCAAGGAAATTTTAAAGAAGTTCATAGTTTCAAGTGTTGCCATAAAACAGTATTCAGGGGATGCATGACAGAAGAGAGTTTGCACAGCATGGGGCCAGCAAGGCTAACTTCTGGTTAATGTTGCCTAGGCCTCTGTGCAACACGGGCGGCAACACTCAGCGGTCTTCTGGGTCATTTTAGTGATTGGACTACAACAGAGAAACTCAGGTGCTCCTAAGGTATCCTGGGGCCAAGCTGTTCATGGTTTCCTTAGTAGTCCTGGTAACGTCGGGCTAGTGTTCTCCCAGCAATCCTTTCCCATGCCTAGGGATGGGAGACCTGTCATTTTCTGCTTCTATCATTTCAACGCATCATAGAATTGTAGAGCGGAAAGGGACTCCCACGGGCCATCTACACCAACCACCTACAATGCAGGATTCACAACTAAATGTTCCCATATTATAAATAAGGCAGTTTTGCATTACATTTGCACGGATGTGTGTGCATGTTATGCATGCTATCAGTAGAAAACTGAATCTGGCCAGTCGACTGGATCCTTACGTTCTCCACTCCAAGCTGGCCAACTTTGATAGGGGCCTGTCAACCCCACTGACATCACAATGAAATCAAGCTTTGTGGGACTTTGCGAGCGCCAGCCAGCCAGCAGTGTCTCCCACCCTGGCTTTTGGCAATGAGCTAATCTGTGTTATCTTGCAAAATCAGTACAAATGCATCAGTTCCTCTCAGATCCAAACAAAGCACTCATTCTTTGAGGCAGGGGTGCCAACTTGAGTAAAATATTGGGGGGGGGGCAGGTAAGCCCTGCCTCACATAATTGATCACATGATGCAGTTCATGCACACCATTTGGTTTGCAATGCCCATTAATGTAGGCGGAGGGCTCAAATACTTCATTGGCAGCTTCTTTTTTAAAATATATAAATAAAGCTATCCCTTTTTACAAAACCACAAGGACTAGAATATTTTTAGGACTAGAATATTTATGTATAAAGCTGATAATAAGTGTTGGAAATGTAAAGAAAAAGAAGGTACCTTTTTTCATATGTGGTGGGATTGTAAAAAAGTGAAAGGTTTCTGGGATATGATATACGGTGAGATTAAGACAATGTTGAGATATACATTTATTAAAAAACCAGAAGCCTTCCTGCTGGGAATTATAGGTACGGACATTAAAAAGCAAGACATTAAACTGTTCCAATATGCCGTGACTGCAGCGAGAATGTTGATAGCATCGAAATGGAAGCAAGAACAGATACCGACGATTGAAGAATGGAAAATGAAATTATTAGACTATGCAGAAATGGACAAAATGACAGGAAGAATTCGCGAACAGCGGGACCAGAAATTTGTCAGAGACTGGTCAAAATTTACTAACTATGTAAAGGAAACTACTGAATTGAATACGTTGGTAGGACTTCAAGAGGCATTGTAGAAGAAAGGGGAAATACTATTGTAATGTATGAATTTGAATTATTGAGTTAAGAGTATGACATTATGCAATGGAAGATATAAGAAATATATGGTAAAATATGGTGATAAGAAAGCTAACAGAAAGGTCTGAGGGAAGTCAAGGCTGTAAAAAGCCAAAAAGTTGTAAGAGGTGGAATTGTATATATGCGAATGCTAAAAATGTAAAATTAATTTAAAAACGAATAAAATATTATGATAAAAAAAAAAAATAGAATATTTTTAGGGGGCAGACTGGAGCTCAGTGGCGGAGGTTGCCGGTTGAATCCCTGGCATCTCCTGCTGGGGCTGTGAAAGATGCCTGGAGAGATGCTGCCAGCCAGTGAAGACAGCACTGAGCAAGATGCTCCTGATGTTCTGACTCAGCTGGAGGCAGCATCCAGGCTTCCTGCAACCAGAGCCTGACTTCCAGATTCCATCATCCCATACTAGTTTAAGGTGGTCCTTCTGCGATCAGTAGCTGCCTCTACCTCCCTGGTAGGAGACTGAGCTAAGGCGTTTGCTGACAATCCTGTGGTCTCAGCCAAGCAAAGATTAGTGAATCAGCCCAGGCAGCTGTGTGTGTGTGTTTCTGCTGGAAGCAGCCTCTCCTCTGTTCCAATCCCTGTCTTGTCTCCTATCCAGACTTTCGATCCTTGATCAAGTCTTTCGACCTAATCTGCTTGTGTCTCCCTCTGAGCTGGATTCCGGCACCTTGGTAACCCCAAGGTATTCTGGCCCCTGCTCCTGTTGCCAGCACATGCCGTGGAGGGAGAGGCGAGGGGGGATTCTGAAGTGGGAATCCAGCTTAGCTGATGGGAAAGATTCACGGCTATGAAGCACAAACCTTGCAGCCAGGCTAATGCTACCAATGTCCAGTTATCTAGTGGCATTCAGTAGCCATGCAACAACAGTTCATTTTATAGCAGTTAACAAGAAAGGCCTCTCATTGGTCTGTCTCCCCCCTCACCACACCCATCCCTGGTGACTTTGCATTCATTGGATTAAACACTGGAAGGCGGCAGCAGGGTTGCTTCTATTGGACAGTTGGGTTGAAACCTGCACTTTTCATGACATGCCCGCAAATAACGAGGAACAGAAACATACTTGTTAATACAGTAATAATTAGTGAGAGTATGTATGTACCGTGTTTCTCATAATATAATACATGCCTAAAATATAAGGCATGGCAGGGTTTTCTAGCGGTAACAAAATATAAGCCATACCCCGAAAATAAGACGGGGTGATACCTGCTAAGGTGGGTGCATTTCCGGAGGGCACAAAGGAAGTGGAAGAGCCCCTGGCGATCAGGGCTTGGATTAAAGAGCGCGCGGCCGTGAAGGCCCGATCCATCGGGAGCCAGCAGTAGCCGCAGCACGCGGCGCTTGAAGCCCCGTTCCGGGGCTTAAAAATAAGACATCCCCCGAAAATAAGCCATACTGTGTTTTTGGGGAGGGAAAAATAATATAAGACGCTGTCTTATTTTAGGAGAAACACGGGTATGTATGTATGTATGTATGTATGTATGTATGTATGTATCGCTACATTTATATCTCCAAGGAGCTCAAAATGGTGTACATGGTTCTCATCCATTTTTATCCTCACAGTCTGGTGATGTGAATCAGGCTAGGAGACACTGACTGGCCCAAAGTCACCCAGTGAGCTTCATGAGCATCTTAAAAGGATCCCTTTAGAAGGGATCCAAGGATCATGACATCCAAGCCCTTACAATGCAGGAATCACAGCAGGATTTGAACCCTTGCCTCTCTTAGTTCCTTTTTCAACACTCTAGCCACTGCACCACACTGATTCCTCAGGTGTCAGTTTGCCCAGACTCCTTTGATTGCCTCGTATGTAGGTGGGGGCCCATCTTTTAGGGGGGCGGGTAGGACTTTGCCATTAATGCATTCCTGGATGGGCAGTTCATATATTTTGGTACTGTCCATTGTTTTATATATATATATATATATATATATATTTTAATGTTTCAATTGCTTTTTGATGCAAAATGACTGATCAATGTAATGATAGCTAATAATAACAATACTAATAATGCCAAACTTTCCAGGGAAGGGACTGGACATTTCCCTTAGCACAGGCCCTGCTGCAGCCATGATTCTTGCCTGTTCTCGGAAGGAGCAAGCGAGGCGTCCCCTTGACACGTTCGCTCTCCGCAGGTACCGTGAGGCTTAAAGGTAAGCGTTTGCAGGAGGTTGCCAGCTACTCAGATGGCTTAATGCCTGCCTATTTTTGTGAGGTCTAATCTGCCTGGATCTTCTGTCCCCAGCAGACTAAGCCAGCTGAACCCTTTTAAAATATACTGTGGGATTCCAGAAGGAAGAACTGGGCCGGAGGGAGGTGGGGTGAGGGGATTTCATTCTAGACCCCCTGGCAACACCCCTGCCAGGTTTCTATAAAAGACTATCAACTGCTCTAAATGCAACTTGAAGGGGCAAAAATGAAGTGATATATGGAATGAATGGATATAAAAGCTATCAGTTTGCTGCAGTGTTTTATGGTTGAATTGCAAAGGATCAGAGTTTCCCTTCTCCCTGATCTACAAGCCCCATCTACCCCCCCCCCTTCCCTCTCCAGCAGATGCAGAAACTGGCTTCCTGACTGCTGGACCCACTCTTGGTCTTGTCTGCTCCATCTGCCAGAGTCTGTCTTTACATGCAAGAGAAGCCCCTAACTCCCCGAGGGTTTGAGACCCATTGGCTACACTCTCCAGTGGAAGCCATTCTGGGGATTGTGGCCACTGTGGCATCCTGGCAGCTTCTAGGCGCTGCAGGTGAGAGCTGAGTGCAGGTCAGGACAAAAGGTGGGCAAACTGCCCCAGAAGGAGCAGGACGTGTCCCCCACCAGAGGTACCACCCTAACACCCCATAGACCACAAAGTGTACATAAGACTGTATATATGAGTGAAAACAATGTGCAAAACTGCATTATACTAGGGGACATTGCTTTGCAAAGATGTACATATTGTGCAAAATTGCATACACAAACGTATATTAGAAATTTGGAGTAAAATGCTGCTGAACTTCCAAAAGCATTCTTTAAGTACTGCCAAGCGAACCACCTAGTAATTAACTATTCCAAATCAAAGATAATGGTATTCTCTAAAAGCTGGCACCCTTGTAACTGGTATATGGGAAAACAAAAAATTGAACAAGTGAAGAGCTTTAAATACCTGGGAATCACTTTTCACTACAACCTAAGATGGGTAACTCACCGAGACAGAGCAGTCAATCTGGCTAGATGCTCGGCGACTCAAATCAAACGTTTTTATTTCACTGATGGCAACCAGTTTGTACCAGCCGCAGTCAAAGCCTTTAAAGCAAAAACCGCCTCCCAACTCCTCTATGGGATCCCCCTATGGATTCCCAACTACAATAATAAAGTCGAAGGTGTCCAAGCAGCTTTCCTACGGCAAATCCTTGGAGTTCCAAATTGTGTCCCTTACCTAGCTATATGTGCAGAGCTGGGTATGCATCTCTTAGAAACAAGGGGTTGGATTATTACCTTTAAATTCTGGTTGAAAATTCACTTCAATACAGAGCCAGAAGATTTATTAACTTTTTTATTAAAGGATAAACATAATTTTATCTGGTTTTCTGCCATCTCTCTTAAACTTAGACAAATAGGTTTTACAATGGATTTCCTCCTTCCATATGATGAATCTCGCATTTTTGCACTAATCAAGCAGAGGTTGTTAGATAATGAATACCAAAAACTTCATCCCTTTCGGCCCCCGGTATGTTCCCCTGCTTATCTGGGGTTACAACCCCATCATGGAACGATGCCCAATTACTTCTATAACTTAGTGACTCCCTTTCACTGCAGAGTATTCATGTTGGCTCGTTTGAATGCCTTTCCGTCCTCCGTGATGTCTGGAAGACTTAGAGGCATTCCTTATCAGAACAGACTCTGCACGTGTGGCCAGAATGTGCCCGATTCTCTAGACCACATAATTCTGGACTGCCCCCTTTTTAGCACCTTTCGTGCTGATCTTATAATGTCCTTTCCATGGCTTGAGGCTCTACCTAATAATCAACGCAAGGTGCAGTTTCTTTTGAGACACGTCTCTCCATCACCCACCAGAGCCCTGGTACAGTTTTTGTCCAGAATCTTCGAAGTCAAATCTGGGGGAGCTTGGTCTACATAATAGGCTGAGGAAGTTTTTTCTTTTACTGTATCCTATATAATAAAGAGCAAGTGTCCCTGCTTTTCCGTGTGTCACGGAAGTGCGTTGTGCGCATGTCACACGGGGACGCAGGGATTGGACCGTGGACAGCAATAGACAGCAAAGGAGAGCAATAGGCGATGCCGCTTAGGAGGGGGCGGAGAGGGGGGTGGGACGACACACAGACACTTCCGCCCGGGCGAAACTGCACCGCCGTCATTGCCGGGGGGAAGCCCGCCGCCGCCCGTCTATGGAGGCTCCCGCTGCCGCCGCCCGCCGCCGCCCGCCAATGCAGGCTCCCGCCGCCGCGCCGCTCCCGCCGCCTATGGCGGCCGCTGCGGCCGGCGCTTAGCGCCCGTTTTTAACGGGCTAAATTCACTAGTGTAATATAAATATGTTGTTGTTTTATATATGCCAATAAAGGTGCTGAAACTGAAACTGATTTTTTCTTTAAAATGCAAACGGATGTGGGAATGTGGAGAACCAAACTAAGGGCTGGGAAAATGAGAAACTGAAAGAAAACAACATTAATAGATTTGCCCAACCCTCATTTCAATTGCCACTAAAGTCAGGAAGGCAGACCTGACCCCTCCTGAGACGAATCCATCTCCTTGGCCACCTCTCTTGCCTCGCAGGAATGGGATGCTTCTAACAATGTTATGATCTATTATGCCTGGACATCAACCTTGCAGAGGGTTAGCCAGAGATGTGTGAGAGGAGAGCTGAGCAAGCAAAGGCTGGAACAGGAAGGTTGTGTTTGCAACCATGAGAGAAGGACAGAAGGACACATACGCAGGAGCTATTGCTAAAACTCTTGGAGGAAGCAGGATGGAAGGAAAGATGAGAAAGTAGCTACCGGTATGTCTCGTGATTAAGCCAGTAGATGCTAGTAGAATGAATTATTGCCACATGTGGACGTAACTGCTCCTTCGCTCAGGGCCCAAGAGCACTGTCCTTGGTATCAACTGGGGGAAATTGGAGGGCAGGTTCTGCAAATCCCAATTTCTGACCCAGCTAATGGCTCACCCCTGATTTCACTGCCTTTTCAGAAAATGCCAGCCCGTGTCTTACACTTAGTTTCTGCAAAGTAAGTGGAGGGTCCTGCTCCCTCTTTGGTTGTCGATCCATATGCAGGGGCCCCTGGTCTCCCTTTTGCCTGCCCTTCTCTCTCTCTTCACCAAACAACCCAAGATTAAGAATCGTAATGAAACAATGAGCTAGTTAATAAGACCTGATGGGATTGATTACTGTGAATGATAACACATTCTCACCCCCTCCAAGCCCATTTCGTCCAAAGGTCCCAAAAGCACGTCAGCAATATATTAATTAATTGACTAAGCCCAGTTAACTTCCTCACAACACAAGCACTGCAAGGGGAGACTGCGCGACGGTTTTGGATTGCAGCAGAGCTCAGGCTCTGGGGACGATGGCTGGCTGCTGCGGTGATGGAAAACCAGTGCAGAGGGAATCCGCACCTGCAAGACCAGCTCAAGCTGCTCAGGCCTTGCAGGTTTGCTTTGGGACTCGGCCTGCACCCAGAGCAGCCGAGTGGAGGCACCTGTTTGCCTCTGGGGATTATTTCCGCTGTGGCCGGACTCAGCATCTGTGCCAGGAGAGGGTATGGAGCTGGTATGGAGTATGTGTGAGTTTATTGAGGGTGGGCTGGGAGATCTAGGGCTCAATGCAACAATCCCACATCTTCACCATCTGACCTGCACCCCTCCAGGACACAACTGCACTAGGACGACCACAGGGTTGTACCTGCGCTTGGAGCATGCAGCTGTCACCTCCAGCTTAGCGTTGGATGTGGCGGAAATGGGGCTGGGGTGTGTGTAATCAGATTGATTTCCCTGTGTGATCTCGTGGGGCTTTGACAAAACTCAGGGCAACAACTGGGCATATTGTCATGTGGGAATGCCCCACACTAGCGGCTTTTGGTTCCAGGTGCATGTCAGGAAGAAGAGCGGTACAGAGGCTTCTTCCGGGTGCAGTTGGCCAGAGGTATCAAAGCTAGTCGTGTCTCCTGTTCTGATGCTACAGGCAAGGCGAGCACGATTTTGTAGCCACAGCCCTAGGCAGGCCTTCTTCAGAATGGCACAGTCCCTTCAGAAAGGTGGGTGCTCTGGTCAGAGATGGGGGTGCAGAATAATGGACTGTCCAATGTTGGAATAATAATAATAATAATTTTATTATTTTTACCCCGCCCATCTGGCCGAGTCTCCTCAGCCACTCTGGGCGGCTTCCAGTCAAATATTAAAACAATACAGCATTAAATATTAAAAACTTCCCTAAACAGGGCTGCCTTCAGATGTCTTTTAAAAATAGGATAGCTGCTTATTTCCTTGACATCCGCTGGAAGGGCGTTCCACAGGGAGGGCGCCACTACCGAGAAGGCCCTCTATCTGGTTCCCTGTAACCTCGCTTCTCGCAATGAGGGAACCGCCAGAAGGCCCTCGGCGCTGGATCTCAGTGGAAGGAGGGTGCTGGGCAGAGTGGATTCCTGGTCTGATCCAGGAAAGTTATTAATTAAAAAGAGCAGAGGGCAATCGGTGACTATAAGAGGGATCTCCTTTTTGTGTTTCGATGTTTGTCCAAGGGTGTTTTAATTGACAC
The DNA here is from genome assembly GCA_034642065.1 of Darevskia nairensis. NCBI lineage: Eukaryota > Metazoa > Chordata > Lepidosauria > Squamata > Lacertidae > Darevskia > Darevskia nairensis. The sequence goes on from JAWWNI010001758.1 coordinate 40,743, forward strand.
AGGGATTGGTGCCACATCTTTATTAAATGTACGGTGTAGGGCTGACCTGAGTCTGATCTAGCAGGCTCTTCCTAGGCCCTCTCAGACAGTCAGACAGTCAGCCATCGCTAGCTTCCCCCCCCCCCCCCCGTTTTCCAGGGCATAGAATTATAGACTTGGAAGGGACCCCAAGGGTCATCTAGTCTGAAGAGGGGCAGGTGGCTGGCTGACACCCCAAACAGGAGCATTCCTCACTGCATTCCACATTGTTATGATTTATAAATGCAGGGGCAGAAGTATTGCGGTGGGAGGAAGCCTTGAAGGACCCCTGAACCCCTCTAACTAGTTTCTTTCTCCCTGCTGCTCACCTTTCTGCCCAATAAACTGCCCTTGGATGTTTTGGGGCCCTTCTGCATCCCACCCCACCCCAATCCAGCCTTTTCCCCATCCAGCAAAGTTCTCTTAATGAACTGGAAAAGTGCTATGTCCTTTTAAGAGCTGGTCACGTGGCCACCTCCCCCCCCCCAGCCCATCCAGCTCTTGGCCTTAGCCCCCCCCCATCTCCCCAATCCTTTGCCCCCCCTCCAGTAAGCTGACACAGCGTCTCTAAGTGTTATCAGCTTTGGTGTCTAATAGGCTTAGTCAAGTTTAAAACTGTCATTTGAGTGAACTAAACCCCCTTGATACCCCTGCCTTGCACCTCTTTAGCCAATTTGCCTTCAATTAGGGTAATTGGGAAACGAGGAAAGAAGTGTAGCATTAATATTTTAAAGTGATGAAGTGATTACAGGACCCGGCCTAGGAAGGAAATCAATTTGCTATCTGCGTCTTGGGAAGGCAATTATCATCATTGGGCAAATAATCGCCCTCCTCCTCTCTGCTCAACACCCTCCTTTGACGACACCTTAAGGAGGTTAGGTGGGGGGGGCAAGGAGGGGGGGCCTGGCAGGGTGTGGAAAAACTAAATCCTTACACTGCTCAGGCTGGCAGAGGGCACCTGGGTTAGCCTCTTTCCTTCCTGCCAGAAACGGAGCCTTGAGATCCTTTACCCTGAGATCAACCACTGTGCTTTCTGGTCCCAATCCCCAGAAAATCCACCCCCAGGGGAAATTGGAGCAGCCTTGCATCAGTGGCATTGTGAAGAACCTCACAGGGCCTACACCCCAGCAGAGGGCTTGCCTCAGTTCCCCAGAGCGTCCTAGTGGTGCTACGCCCCTTCCCCCAAAAGCAAAGTTAGGTACTAGTCTGCATGATTATGAATGGGCAGGAACTTGGGAAGCCACCCGACATCCAGCCAGACCATTCATCTATTTTCTCCAGTATGGTCCAATCTTCAACCTTTTCAGAACCACAACCCACTTTTAACCAAAACATGCATGGGGGCAGGGCATTTCTTCATCTTTTGCCATGTATTTGGAACCCACCTTGGGTTAGGCTGCAACCCACCAGTTGAAGACCAGTGACCGGCAAGGGATCTTCCCCAGTCCTATCTGGAGATGGGATTTAACAGAGGATCTTCTTCCTGCAAAAGTCCTCAATTCAGTTCTCCAGGATTCTGCAGCAATATCAATTCTTTTCTTTAAGAGTAAATGGCCCTTCTAGCTCTACAATTCTATGACTCTATGCGTTTTGCTGTCCGCTGTCCTGTACCCCTCCTTGAAGTGGTTCTGCTTCTTCGGTGATCCCTCATAACCGAGTAAGATTGTCTTCCATAAACACAGTTTTAACAGTGAGTCCGTAAGTGACTGTGGAGGCCAATTCTGGATCCCCACATCCTTCCACAGTGGGGACATTGTTTTCCAGGTGGGAGTTGATCCCGGTGAGGGTTTGCCAAGCGTCCCTTCCTCTTAGCACATTTCTCCCTTGCGTCCTGAGTTCGAGTGTCTTCAAAGCCCATGACACCTTTGGTCAAGGCTGTTCTCCAACTGGAGTGCTCACATGCCAGTGTTTCCCAATTGTTAGTGTTTATAACACATTTTTTAAAATTTGCCTTGAGACAGACTTTAAACCTCTTTTGTTGAACATCAGCATTACGCTTTCCATTTTTAAGTTTGGAATAGAGTACCAGTGTCTTGGAAGAAGCAAAGATCATCAAGTGTTGAAGCAATGATTCTTCAACATCAACTTCGTTGGACTGGTCATGTTGTGCAGATGCTTGATTATCATCTTCCAAAGCAACTACTCTATTGAAATGGTTCACACCCCACAAGGCCAATACTTTTTCAAGATGTGCGCTTTGTGCTTCTCTTCCAAAAACCCCAACATCAGACTAGGCTTCCTGGGGCACCATCCTGGGGAATGTATCTGCTTTGGTATCAGGTCAGGGGAAAGGCAGTGCTGCTTAGGAGACAAGCATTTTCTGCAGGGCAACTTGTAAGCATCTTTCCAGCTCATCCTTCCATAGAATCATAGAATCATAGAGTTGGAAGAGACCACAAGGGCCATCCAGTCCATCTCCAGGGACACTCAGGACGGCTCCTTTGCCTCTTTTTTAACTGGCTCACAGGTTTACAATCTAAGAAGAATGACTCCAAAGTAGGTTGGAAGGGAAGAGGAAATATGTAAACCCAGTTTTAAGTTATTAGTTACAAGTTATTCTAATAACTTTATATCGCCTTGCAGAAAAAGTGTATATTTGCCAAAATTGCATCTGTAAACATTTATAATTTGGGGAAAATGTACACTAAAATGCAGGTGGGTTTTTAGGAGGACTTTACAAATTAATGAATCTCAAACCGATGCAGAAACATGGAAAAATGAATTTTAAGATTGGGGAAATGAGAATCGGAGAGAAAGGAAGGTTAATCTTCCCTGGTCATCCTGCACATGTTGTTGGCTCCCATCACCCCCCACCCTAGTAAACGGTGTCAGCCTTATGCTGAAAGACTTGACCCTGGGGGCTCTCAAGTCCCCTCACCCCTCCAGAACAAGGAGGAAGCATCTAGCTTGGATTTGAGTCTCTCTTTGTTGTGACGTTAAATGCTTGCCTTTGAAAATAAAATAAAACTATTATTTTTAAAACAACTTTTCTTCTTTAAAAATTGTTTTGCACACATATGTGTTGCAGTTGGTGAATAATAATGGCTCATTTGCTCTCTTTCCCAGCTTTGCGGGTGGGGTGCTTATTACGCCTAAATAGTTGATTTAATTGAAATGTCATTTAATTAATGAAATGAATTTAAAGGAGCCCGACTCCACTCGGGACAGATGGTGGAAGCTCAGGGGTGGTAAAATCAAGACAAAATTGCCTTCTGGTTGAAAGAATGCCAGCGTTGCACTTCTAGGGGGGACAGCCTCCAGTGCTGGCTAAGTCGGGGAGGGGGGAGGACTCTGTACAAACTCAAAGGCACTCTGTTCCTCAGCTGGACATTAGAGGGAAAGTGTGATAGTTCCAGCAAGAACATGGAGTGGGAGGAGGAGGCGCAATGGCCATCATTAGAAAATTATGTAGGGTTCTTTTTGCACATTTTAAATCTGAAATCAGAACATAAGAAGGACCTATTGGATCAGGCCAAAGGCCCATGGAGTCCAGGATCCTGTTCTCACAGTGGCCAAGCCGATGCCCCAATGGGACCCCCACAAGTAGGGGGTCATCTAGTCCAACCCACTGCAATGCAAAGCATCCCTGACAGATGGCCATCCAACCTCTGCTTAGAAACCTCAAATATAAAATCAATATATAGTATACCTGCATATTTTCATTGAGAGAGAGCTGTTGGAGAATCCAAATTAAGCCTTCGCTATTTGAGGTGGGGAGTTGTTTTGTTAAAAAAGCTATTTGTGCACAGAAACACGCAGGCACAAGGCAGAGGAGCATCTTCTCGCAATACAAAAATGTTTGAAACTTTTAATCCTCCACAGACCAAACAACAGTGCCATTCTCACCAAAGAAAACCTGAGTTTGTGTGGGTTGTGCTTCCCTTAAAATCCATTTGAGAAACCAGCCTCTGGAAGACTTGCAGGAGACAGAGTGTGACCAATTTGTGTGCCCTGAGCCTGCTCTGCCATATCAGTAAAGAATAACACAAAAAAGGGTTTAAATAGGCCACAAGCTTAGTGGTTACAGATGTAAATGACTTTGGACCTCTCCACCACTAAGGAGGTGGGGGGAAGCAGAGGCTACTACCGTGTTTCCCCCATTTTAAGACACCGTCTTATATATTTTTTCCCTCAAGAAAACGCACTATGGCTTATTTTGAGGGGATGTCTTATTTTTATTGCGTAAGCCCAGCACAGCCTTTTCCAGAACTGTGCCTATCACTATGGCTTATTTTCGGGGTACGGCTTATATTTCGCAAATGCGAAAAAAGCCTGCTATGGCTTATTTTATGACTACGTCTTAAAATAGGGGAAACAGGGTATTCTCCCTCTGCCAAAGACCAGGAACTAACCCAATGCCATATCCGCCAAAGTTGTGGGCAAAACCCTCAGATAGGCCCAATTCGCCTGGTGGGACAAATTCCTCCCTGGACCCAAAAGTGGCAACCATTAAATCCATTGCAAGGTCCCTCCAGGAACAGCACAGAGCAGTATTAAGGTGTTAAGCTGACAGCCGTCAATTGGTCCCAGATGGCAGACGGGCAGATTTGAATCCTGCTGGCTGGCGGTAAAGGTTGTCTCCCATCGGCTGCCGGAGCCCGAGACCAAGTCATGGTGTGACAGGAGATGGCGCTGGGATGTTGCCAGGCCGAAAGCATCATGTCAGGAAGTGGTCAGAGGATATTCACGGGGGGGGGGGTGGCATTTCTCAGACCAAAGGGAACCTGCGAAGCTACCTTATTATTTTTGCTGTGGGATGCTGGAGGACATTTATGTAATCTTGCACTGAAATGTTGCCTTTTGCATGCTACTACATTTGCTATTGTGTTGTTTTGCTGCCTTCATTTCATAATAATTAAATTGGTTTTGCAAATGTGTTTGTGTTTTCTTTGCTGTAAGCCGCTTTGAGCGTGATGTCTGTGTGTGTGAAAATGGCACAGAAATACAATGAACACAATGTAACTACGTTTTAAATCCTTTGCTCACAGTTTATACAAAACAGAACATTTCAAAGCTTACATTCTAAAAAGCAATAATGTTACGAGTTCCGTCAGATTCTTTACTTCCCAGTCTAGAACAAGGCTGGGAAATCTGAGAGCCCACCCCCTCCCTTGCCCCCAGAAGTCTGCACGGAAGGGATTTGGTCCTCACACTGAAAAAGGTCACTGGGAAAACTGCATAAAAACTTCTGTGTCATTCGGAGGAATTTGCACTAGAACACTCATGAATTTTCATGATGAAATAGCAATATTGCAAACTGATGTAGAATTTTGAAGAACCGAACCTAAGACTGGGGAAAGTGAGAAAGCGCCCCTCCATAGTCAACATCTTTTAGTCATGGCAGGCGAATGGGAGCTGCGTGGGGAGAGGCAGGGCTCCCACCCACAGCATGCATTTAAAGCACATTTAAAGTACATGGCTTCCCCCAAAGAATCATGGGAAATGTAGTTTGTTAATGGTCCTGCAAATGGTAGCTCAGGGCCAGGGTTCTTTGGGGGAAGCCATGTACCGGTACTTTCAAGGTGCTTCAAATGTCTACTGTGGATGTGACCTCTCTCTCTCTCTCTCAAAACGTGGGGCAGACCCTTGCTTGTGGGCTGCCCACAGGTGCATGTTTGAGGTTCGGCCTCTACAGGTCTTTGCTCTGGCCCAGCTGGGCTCTTCGCAATGGTCAAAGTCTCTTGGGACATTTTGGAGGCCGAGACCGTGGCCGCCATGCCTGGTGTCGAATGCAAAGATGTGCTTTAGTCCAAAGATGGACTAAAATCCACACAATTGTTTCTCCATCCCTGCCACACACAGCCAGGCATCAGGCAAGCTGCCCAGGTTTGGGGGGGGGGGGTCAGAGGAAGGCCCACCATGAGGCCTGGTCACTCGCAATTCGGAGGCCGAAACTGGAGGGGGAGGCCAAGGACACACCAGACCTGTGGGCCATGATCCTACCAGAAGCTTCTCTCCTGCTGCATGTGTTCCTTCAAGCAGTGTCTCACTACACTTCAACACACATTATGGCTGCTGAACCTCCTGCTCGATTGCGCCCAGGGTTAATTAGTAGCGCTACGGCATAAGACCCCCCAAAGCATCCTTGGTGGTGCTAAACCTCCTGGCTGGACCACAGAGGCCGTGCCAGTTCACACATCCCTTGTCTGCAGAGCAAGGAACCCAAGTTAGGAAGTTGCCCCCCCCCCCCGCCAGCCCTGGATCCATCCCTTCAGCCTGCTGCCCAAAGACAAAGGCCATTGTTTCCTCCCTCCCGGGTGGGGAGCAAACCCTCCCTCCATTTCTGTGGTGCCCCTTCTTTTCTTCTCTCTGTGTCTAATCATTCTTTCCCTCTCCTGTAATGAGGGGATTACGAGGGGAAACTGCAGCGGGGTGCTTTTGTGTGGAAGACAATCCAAGGGGGGAGGGGGGCGGGCGCCGCTTGGCCCATCATTACGGTGCCTCGGTGTCCCCTCCGCACCACAAGCTGCCCCCAGCCCAGCCCAGCCCAGTGGATGAACCAAGGGGACACTTAGAGCAATTACTTAGCCAGAAAGTAACTGTCAATCATTCTTAAAGGGGAAGGCCTCCAATTAATAACCTCGTCCTAATCCGCTGGACTCATTTCCAATCTGCAAGGGTCCAGTGACATCTGCAAGACTAAATAAAGAATCTCCTTGGGGCTTTAGGCGAGGTGGGCTCCGTGACAGTTAAGGCGACCACTGAGCATCTTGGCTGCCAAGCGAGAAGATTGCGAGCGAGTTAGCCGCTTGTTTGGCTTCCTGGAGGGGACCGTCAAAGTTAAATACTTCTGAGCAAATCCAAGTAGGGCCGGGAGCAGGTAACAGAGCCTTCTTAACCATCTTTATTTTATCTTGTTTCCTTTCGATATTATTATATCCATCGCTTGTTAATGTTGCTGACCTTGGGGGTTTTGCCAAAGATTCATACCAAATCCTGACAGAAAATTGAGACAAGTAGATTATTTTCCTCTCCGTTCCAGAGAGTGATAGAGGTTCGCTACGACTCCCAAAACCCTGGAACAGGGGCTGCAAATATAGAGGATAATTGCTTAAAAAAAAAAAAACAATTTGAAAGGAAGGAAGGAGAGGATAGCAGAGGGGCCCAGCCTTAACCCCTCGACCCCACCTTAATAAAATTGCCACTGAAATCACGGAATCCCAACACAGATGTCAATAATAATACAAATTAAGGTTCATCAATAGGCAGTTCAAGCTGATCAGCTGAAGCAAGAATATAACACCCAGCCCTAGTTGACCTGATTTCTACATTCCAGGAAGTGTCTCTCTCCTTCCCCAAGAAGGCTGGCTTCATTGATTTCTACAGCTGGGAACTTTTATTACTTTCCTCTCCAATATTAGACCATATTAGGAGGGCATGGGGAAACCCCCCAATATTCCAGAACTGCTCCCCCTTTGCCACAAGTGGGCCCAGCAAAATGCCCTTTCTGCCCCACACCCCGTTTCCAGTCCCCGTAACATTTCCGGAAAGCAAAAGTGTCTTTTAAGAATAAATCAACATTCGGATAGCAACTAAATCCCCAAGAGATTGTGCGTCTCGGCGATGCTTTTCCTTCCAATCTTCAAGCTTAAGAACTTAAAGCCAAAAAGGGGGGGAAAACCTGCTGTGGATAAGGTGGAGTTGATTGTTTCAAAAAGAAAAAAGATATAAGAGGGGAAAAGACATACGACTAGGACAATCAGGGAGGGAAAAGTGGATAAATAAACCGTCTATTTTTCTAACTACATAAATTTTAGCTAAGACCTTTTGTTAAGAGTAAACAAACAAACAAACAAACCCAGCACATCTTTTAACGTAACCTCTGCCTCCTTGAGTACTGTGAAGGCCAAGAGGCTGAATTGTGGAAGGAAGGGTTGGACAAAGAGAGCGGAAATGGACTCAGATTCTTTTCCCAGGAAGTCACTTGTGGACATCTCCACCCCGCCTGGCCTGGGCACAAATCCTGCAAGGGGGGGGGCTGTTTGGCACAGGCGGAGATGCAACAGGGTGTAAGAAGAATTTTGTTGGGGTGGGGCGGAGAAGGGAAGATGCCTAAGAGACAAACTTTCAGTTGCAGTGTGAAATTTTGTACAGGGAGGGGGAAATCCATTAATTCAGTTTCTCAGATTTTGTGGAGGGCGGGCATCATTTACATTTACATTCTTAGATTCTCCACATTTCCAGTTTGTGGCTGGGCGGAGCAAATATTGAATGACGGCAGTGTTTTGTTCCAGGGAGTGTGACTTAGGCAGGTTTGCCTTTAAACATGAACCAAATTGGATTCCTTCCCCCTTCTAATTTTGTGTAGGGGATCCAGTGGTAGCTTGCCCTGAGGGCAGGATCCAGAGAATCGCTGAGGGTCATGGATCCAGCCCAGGGGGCGGGGAAAGGCATAGGAGACCCAACAGGGACTTCTCCTGCATAAACGACAGGGCTATACATTTATTTTTTGCAATTAAGTTTATATCCCACCCTTCCTTCCTAAGGAGCGGGGGGGGGGGGGTAACAGTAAGTGATCAAACAGTCTTTAAGAGAATTGCAAAAGCAATTCAGATGCAGATTGGGAAGATGTCTACTTCAAAGACTTGTTGCAAGAGGAGGTGCCAAAAAGACATCAGAGACAGCAGGACCTGCTTAATATTTAAGGGGAAGGGAATTCCAAAGGGCCTACATTGTGCAGAAGGAATCTCCTGAAAAGATGGCATAATCTACAGAGTAAATGAGACTATAGAGGGGGAGACAGCCTTTCAGGTCTCCTGATCCCACACGCTGCTATAGGGCCTCTTACACCTTGAACTTAGCCCAGTAGGTTGCTAAGTGGCAGCGGGTGAGAGTTACACTGATGCAGGTTGCACAGGAGAACTTCCTGTTGGATCAGGGCCCATGCAAATTACTGGCCACCTCCTGCATCAATATAATCCCAGGAGTCCAAGGGGGGGGGTGTCTCCACAAATGCTTACGCCACAATAAGGTGTGCAAGGCCAGTTTTGCAGGGAGCGAAAATGATGGATCAGAAACACACACACGCACGCCCCCCAGCCTCCTCCCCACTCTCCCAGCAGCATTCATTTCAGGCCACTTTAGAAAAGCTTCCCCATTCCAAAAATCATTTGCTGTGCAGCTGGGACTGGGGACAGTTTTCAGCCAGGGAGCCACAATGTCATCGTAGGCAGCCTTTGGAACAGCAGGACACATGGGGAGGGGGAGGGGCTCAGATGCAAAACTGGGTGGGGGCGACAAACGTGACTCCTCTCCATCCAGGCCAGGCATTTCCCGTCAGGCCAACGCACAGGAGGAAGCTGCAGGGCCAGGCCAGCGAGGAGGGGGCTGGGGATAGCCCTGAGGGCCCCACAGAATTATAGCAGGAGGCATTTGCCCCCTGGGTCTGGGGCTTCCCATCCAGGTGTGGGGAGTGGGGAATTCATGTCCCAACCCCCACTGTGACAGGAGAAGTCCCATTGAAATCAATGCACCATTGAACCTACTCTTAGTATGGCACAGTTGGGCACAATCCTGCCCCCACTTTCTCTGTATCTCAAAACTGCAATGATTGCTACCCTCCCACCACCCTCCCTCCCTCCCTCTCTCCATTTATACCTCACCCTCCTATCACCATAATTAAGTTGGCTGTGGAGGTCCTGGGGGGAAACGCAGAAGGAAAAGAACGATCCACAGCATGCCATTGGAAAAACTGAGGCTCAAAATCCTTAACAGCAGTGCCACTGGACAGAAACTCATTTTAAGAGGAGCATCTGAAAAGGGCCATTCCATTGTCACTGGTGGGACACTTGGACCATGTTTTTTGGTATTCACACATGTGTAACAATGTAAATATACATAAAAATTAACAACCAAAATTTAAACTATGTTCTTAATAAGATACTGAACATTTTACTACGGTAACTTTTTATTATTTTTATGGATATTTTTGACAATTTTATTAAATGTTAAAGTATTGTCACGGGTGGGACAAAAAAAGGACACGGAGCTTGAGATAAGTTTGATTTATGGAAAAACTCTGTGAGTTGGGAGGTGAATCAATGATAAACGCAGCATATCTGTTTAAATCAATGTTTATTGGTTACAACTATGCAATCAGAAAGTAAGTTTAAGAAATTTAACGATACAAAATTGAGGAAAAAATGCTGTCATGGGTGGGACAATCATCAGAAAACTTTTAACTTGAACACTTCTGTGAAGGCTACGTGGGTGGACTTTTGAAAAGAAGGTCCATAAACTAAACTTCTTTTGTCTTTAGCTTTAAAAAAATGGTTAGACTGCATGTTTGGAATCATGGAAGAAAATTTTTTTCATGGAAGAAAAAAATAATTTTTTTCTTATCAGGCTCATTTTTCATGGAATGGCCCAAAAGGAGAACATATCTGCAACTGAATACTTGCAACCCTCTCCCTAAGGGGGCAAAATACACAACAGTTTGGAGGACATTGTTACAAGGGCACAAACTGGCGGTAAAGGCTGGTCCATTAGCTTAAATGGGACATTGCCCCGCCAACCTCAGTCCACTCTCATCCAGACCCCCCTTTCCTGCCTTGCAAGCGTGTCAGCTTCCTGCTGCTCCATTGGCTCAGTGTCACCCTTGCAGAACTCAGAAGGAAGAAGGAGGACGGAGACGCCCAATGGGAGCTCCAATCCCTGGTAGGGCTGCAAAGGGACTTCCTGTCTGCAGCCCCACAGAGTGAGAGGGACTCATGGCCACTTCCTCAGTTCCTCTTTGAAACAATTGCCTTATTCAAGGCCATGAGGTCTAGAATCTTTGCCTTTGGGGGCAAGACCATCCCTTGGCTTGGTATAAGGTTACCCTAGTGACACCGTAGATTTTGGCCCGATTCCTGCAGTGTGTGTGTGTGTGTGTGCCAGAGAGAGAGAGAGAGAGAGAGAGAGAGGAAGTAGTAGTGGCACAAGACAGGTGTCTCTTCGTCCGCCTGATCCAGGGATTTAGCCAGGATCAGGGCTTGGAGTGGAGCTCGGCAGACACAGTGTTGTGCCAACTTGGAAGGCAGCAGGCAGATCAGGAGCCTCTGACCGCTTCCACCTGCTGGCCTCCCCCCTTGGACCTGACATCTCAGGAAAAGAGACCAGGTCTGGCTTGCTCCCCTGCCTTCTTCATTTTCTTCACCGAAAGATTTCAGATCTGAGGTACTAGCACCCCACTCCCTGCTTTTAAACAGCTACAATCAACTTTTGGGAATAATTAAATTGCACTAAATTGTACCAGAGGCAATGAGGTGGTCTGGGATTGTTGATATTTTATAGTTGTTAATTATTATCTGCAAAATGGCATTTTTTTTTCTTTTGCCTTAGAGAGGCAGGTAAGATGGCCCTCTCCTTAAGGGACTACGGATTCCCTTATTGCAACCCTAAACGAGAGCTGGAAAGACATGCCCATTTAAGTTTCACATCGGAAACAGAAGAATTTTTGTTTGTTTGTTTTTAAATGAGGGAAGCCTCAATCTGCCAAGATGGGAAACTTTGTCTGGGAATGATGCTACAGATGAGCAAATCTATTAATTGCTATTTCTCTCAGTTTCTCATTTTCCAATCTCAAGCTCAGTTCTCCATGTTTCCACCTCAGTTTGCAAAAATATTGTTTAAAGTGAGTCTTCATGAAAATCCATCAACATTTCACAGCAAATGCTGTGTATGCAATTTCCCCAAGCACCCACACATATTTTTGCAAAGTGATTTCTTCCAATATACTGTGGGTTTCATGTGTTATTTTCACTAGTTTGTGAATTTCTGAGACACGCTTACTTTTAGCTCAGTACAAACATTTTTGTACCGCTTGCTTGACAGGATGATTGCATTGCAAAATTCGGGTACCGGTAAGTGAAAAAATTCAAACAATGACTGTGTTTTACTTTGTGCAAAACACCAGAAAGTTCTTTGCAATATTTAGGCTGGAAACTCTGTTTACTAAACCTCCTGGCTAATTGCAATCATTCATATATAAAGCGGACTAGCCCTTGGCGGGCCCTTTAATTTCTGCCCTGGCTCTGCAGCCACCACTGACCAGCGAAGGAGGAACCAAGTGACCCATCGCTCCTCTACCCACCTCCTCCCCTAATTGCCTGCCGGGAATTCCTGGCCACCGCTATGTTCAATACAAGACCCACTATATCTGCCCCTGAAAAGTACACTGCTCAGAACCATCCGGAGCTCTCTGACTTGTCACCATTTCCATGGTCTGTGCAGATTGACGGCCAAGATGTTCCTCAGCAAGTGTGAGGGGGAGCTGAGCGAGCTGCAGAAGAGCGTGGACAGCGAGGGGACCACGCCGGAGAACCTGGACGAGGAGCAGCCCAAGAAGAAGCATCGCCGGAACCGGACCACGTTCACCACCTACCAGCTGCATGAGTTGGAGAGGGCCTTTGAGAAATCTCACTACCCGGACGTCTACAGCCGCGAGGAACTGGCTATGAAAGTCAACTTGCCAGAGGTCCGGGTTCAGGTGAGCAAGAACGACGACAAGCTCTTGGGACAAAGTGGTGGAGCAGATGGCGCTGCCTTTGGTGGAGTCAGACCGCTGGTCCATCGACAGCAGCCTCTCTCAACTGTGGGTCTCCAGGTGTTAGGGCAGTGATGGCTAACCCTGACACTCCAGATGTTTTGAGACTACAACTCCCATCATCCCTGACCACTGATCCTGTTAGCTAGGGATGATGGGAGTTGTAGTTCCAAAACATCTGGAGTGTCAAGGTTAGCCATCACTGTGTTAGGGGAACTGGGTGCTTTTAATAAGGGGGCTGAATTGCTGTCGGACAACAATGACAGAGTTACTTTAGCGGTGGCTGAGTTTTTGTGCCGGGTTTATTCAGAGAGAGCGGGCCACTGCGGAGGCGTTCAGGGGCTGCTTATTGAAAATTAACATATTGTTTTAAATATACTGTAGAACTAATGAAGATGTATTTTAATATCAGGAAGTTTACTAATTGAAGGCTATTTTTAATGCTGTACTTATGCTCCTGAATTTGTGGCTTCAGGAAGTTTATAAAGTGATTGTTTTATTTTTTTAATAACCCTGCTCTTAAGCATCTGAATTTGATATGCCAATAAAGGTTATGGAATTTGGAATTGGAATAAGGGGGCTGGTGCTGGGCGGCTGCTTCTTCTTCATTGAATTTATATACCACCCTATACCCGGGGGTCTCAGAATGAAATCAAGATATAAAACCACAAAATACATAATAAAAATAAACACAACAACCCAATAGCTACCCCCCCAAAAATAAACACATTTAAAAGGGCATAGTATGTACCGGTAAATCAGATCAACCAAAGGCCTAGTTAAAAAGGAACATTTTTGCCTGGCGCCTAAAGATGTACAGTATAGTGAACTTCCCTGGGGAGAGCATTGCACAGACGGGGAGCCACTGCAGAGAAGGCCCCGTTCTCGAGGAGGAGGCACATGAAGGAGGGCCTCAGAAGATGATCTCAGGGTCCGAGTAGGTTCATATGGGAAGAGGCGGTCCTTGAGGTATTGTGGTCCTGAGACGTTTAAGGCTTTATAGGTCAGAACCAGCACTTTGAATTGAGCTCAAAAACTAATTGGTAGCCAGTGCAGTTTGACCAGGATTGGTGTAAGATGCTCAAACCATCCTGCTCTGGTGAGCAACCTGGCCACTGAATTCTGCCCGCTGAATTTATTGCAATTATATAGTTTTTATCAATGTTTATTTTTAATATATATATTGTTTTTCTGTTTTTAGCAATTCTTGTTTTTATCTGTAAGCTGCCTTGAGTGCCATCAGGGGGAAAGGCAGGGGGGCAATAAATATATTATAATAACAACAACAACAACGATGATGCATTGAGAAGGTGCTTCTCCTTTTCGCAGGTTTGGTTCCAGAATCGGAGGGCCAAGTGGCGCCGGCAAGAGAAGATGGAGGCCAACTCCATGAAGCTCCACGATGCCCCCATGCTGTCGTTCAACAGGCCACCCATGGCACCCAACGTGGGGCCCATCGGCAACTCCCTCCCCTTGGACCCGTGGCTGACATCGCCCATCTCCAGCGCCACG